>JAQPPZ010000629.1:0-295000 GCA_028583015.1 Wollemia nobilis | reverse complement strand
GTTAAGTAGGAGTACTATGTTTGGGAAGTACTGCTTGTAACGGGAAACCACCCACATATGTGTGGGAGTTTTGTTGCTATGTAATCTCAGTCCCTTTGGGATAGGTAGTGGTGGAAGAAAAGAAAGCCTAGCACCTAGTTTTACCTTGTTTGGACTCTAAGTTTGGTAGTCCTTTGACCTTTCTGTAGAGGTTGTTTCGCATCCACCATGAACGCGTATTAGTCTAATGTTGTGAATATTTGATTAGTAAGGTTTACCTATGTAATTTTAATTAAAGACAAACCTTTTATTAATATGAATTATCTTAGGAGATTTTAATTGAAATGAGACCTTTGATTAATATGAATTATCTTAGGATATTTTAATTAATTGATCAATATGAATTATCTTAAGAGATCATAATGAAATAGAGACCTTTGATTAATATAAATTATCTTAAGAGATTTTAATTAAAGAGAAACCTTTGATTAATATGAATTATCTTAAGAGATTTTAATTAAAGAGAAACATTTGATTAATATGAATTATCTTAAGAGATTTTAATTAAAGAGAAACCTTTGATTAATATGAATTATCTTAAGAGATTTTAATTGAAATGAGACCTTTGATTAATATGAATTATCTTAGGATATTTTAATTGAAATGAGACCTTTGATTAATATGAATTATCTTAGGAGATTTTAATTAAAGAGAGACCTTTGATTAATATGAATTATCTTAAGAGATTTTAATTGAAATGAGACCTTTTATTATTATGAATTATTTTATGAGATATTAATTAAAGTGACCTTTAATTAATGAGATTTACCTTATGTGGTTTTAATTAAAGTAAGACCTTTTGTGTAATAAGATCATGAAGGGGTTATTTTTAACTAAAGTGGTGAATATTTAGATAAGGATGTGAATATTTAATTGAGATTATGAATCGAAGATTAAGGTTGAAAATAATTTATTAGTAAGTCTATGATGTAGACTTTACTAGAAGGATGTTAGATTTATTATCTGAATTGAAGTTATGGGGCTTTGATTTAGGGAATAAATGAACGATTATTTTAGAGGTTAAAGGTATAGGACTTTAATGCTTTAAAATAATATTAAGATTTGATTGGAATTGTGAATTAAAAGGATGATAGATTTATTATTTGAATTGAATTTATGGGGCTTTGATTTAGTGAATGAATGAAGGATTGTTTTAGAGGTTAAATGTATGGGATTTTAATGCTTTAAAACAATATTAGATTTGATTGGAATTGTGAATTAAAATGATGTTAGATTTATTCTTTGAATTAAAGTTATGGGATTTGATTTAGGGAATTAATGAAGGATTGTTTTAGAGGTTAAAGGTATGGGACTTTAATGCTTTAAAATAGTATTAGATTTTATTGGAGTTGTGAATTAAAAGGATGTTAGATTTATTATTTGAATTGAAGTTATGGGGATTTGATTTAGGGAATAAATGAAGGATTGTTTTAGAGGTTAAAAGTATGGGACTTTAATGCTTTAAAAAAATATTAGTTTTGATTGAAATTGTGAATTAAAAGGATGTTATATTTAATATTTGAATTGAATTTATGTCATGCAGGAGCATCTCTGGGAACAAAGCAATCTTGCTTTTCCCAATTTTAGTTGCTTTAAATTTTTGGCTTGGTGATTTGTTTGCTTTTGCTTTTTGGTTTTCAAGGCCTCTTTTATTAATTAAATTTGTCACCAATATTAAATGACTTGTATTTTTTTCTTGGCCAATTTTGGTTGAGGACGAAATTAAAGCATGGGATGCTTTTTTCTTCTTTTTTGGGATTTTGACCACCTTCTAAATCTTCACATCTAGAATAAAGAGAATTAACCAATATTTTATTTGGTTTTTGCAGTAGTTTATTTTACTTTTACAAATGCATGAAGGAGTGGAGTACATCCTGGTAGTGTAATTTTAAAAATTCCACATTTCATTGGCAGAAGGGAAAAATATTAAGTTAGATTTTATGGGCAATTTTGGGGTAAAAAAGAGGGAGACAGAAAAATCTATGACCTCGCTTGGGAGAAGATATTCTTGGCTGTGAATACACTTGAATTTCACCATTTTTTATTTCTGAGAATACAAGCATATAAGGGAATATTTTGAAATTGCATGTTATAGGGCTGATTGTAGGTGAAATCTAGGAGGCACCTAGTTGAGATTTGTGCTCACAGAAGGTTCTTAGATTATATTTTGAATAGTTTATCATATTTTTTTGTATGTTTAGACTAATTTTTATAATTCCTCAAATGTATTTAAATTTATATATGCAACCTTGAATGTGTGGAGAGGTGTTAAAGTGTTGTAATTTCAATTTTTGGACTCTTTCCCTTTCCAATCGATCTTATTATTATTTACAGAAGTGTTGTAGTCATATTGAAGACAATAAAATATTGTGTTTGTTATTATTTGTTATTGTGCATCTTAAATTTTAATTCTACAGGAGATCTTTGGCTGCAACCTTGCATAGTTCTTGTGGAACTTTCGGGGTTGAGCTGCATCAAGTGGTATCAGAGCCAGGTTGGGATCTTGGTTGTTTTTGAAAACTATTGGTTGTAGGTAAAGTATTTGACATAATGGAACATAGGGGGCATGGAATAGGGAGATATCCCAAAGTTGAAGATATAACAACATTGAGAGAAGACATGAGGAAATTTATGGCTAGGATGGAAGCCATGAAGGCATCACAAAGAAGAGGGGTGCATATTGAAGATATTAGTGATGAATATGAATAGGAATTCATTGAAGAAGCATATGTAGAAGTACAAGATAAGGTATAAGATAGATTTCTAAAGTTATTGTCAAGGATGGGCAACAAGCCCAAAATGGATGTCCCTAATTTTAGTGGGAGATTGAAGCTAGAGGAGCTTATATATTGGATAACAGAGATGGATAAGTACTTTGACCTTGAATCCACAAAAAAAAAAAAAAGTTTAAATATGCTTGCACAAAGCTCAAAGAACATGCTTCCTTATGGTGGGAGAAACTGTAAGTGGAGAGGCAAATGAAAAGCAAATAAAAGATAAAATCTTGGGATAAAATGGTCATCAAGTTGAAGAGTAAATTCATGCCCTTAGATTATCATTTGAACTTGTTAAATACCTTGCAAAAATTAAAATAGGACATGACTGTGGCTGATTACATAGAATAATTCTGCAGGTTAACCATAAGAGTAGGATGTGTTCATGAAGATGAGGAGAAGGTGGCTAGATATATCAATGGGCTGAAATTCACCATTCAATATGAGCTTAGTCTAATTTGGTTGAAGATAGTGGAAGAGGCTTATCAATATGCCCTCAATGCAAAAGAAAAATTAGCAAGAAGACAAGCATCAAATCTAAGAGGAAGGGGTAAACCATCTAGGAGTAGAGGATTTTTGGGTACTTGTTATAATTGTGGAGAGCAAGGACATTGAGCCTATGAATTTCCTCTCATTAAATAGGAAACAAGAAGAAAAAATATAGGTAAAGCTTTGGCCATAGAGGCAGAATATGATGGAAAAGAGGAAGTGGAAGCAGAGTATGGAGAAGCTCTTATGTTGAAGAGAGTGCTCCTCAATCCATAGAAATAACCAATAGAAGACACACAAAGGAGAAGTCTATTTAGGACTATATACAAGTCACATTGAAAGTGTTGCAATGTAATTATGGACAGTGGTAGCACTAATAATTTAGTGTCCCAAGAAATAGAAGAGAAGCTGAAATTGGAGACAACTGATCATCCAAAACCCTACAAGATCACTTGGCTACAAAAAGGGCATTAATATTTGGTTGGTAAGCAATGTAAAGTTAATTTTCAGATTGGAAATTATCATGATGAAATAACTTGTGATGTTATGCCTATGGATGCTTGTCATATTTTTTTATGAAGGCCATGGCAATTTGATATAAGAGATCTTCATGATGGGGTTGCCAATACCTATACTATCACCAAAGATGACAATTTTTTTTTTATGAAACCAATGAAAGAGCAAAGGGAAAAAGAGGGCAGCAATGCTCAAGTGTGTGTTCTCACTGAAAAGCAATTTCCAAAGGAGATACAAGAAGAAGAGTTGTGTTATGCATTGGTGGGAAAATCTCAACAAGTGGGGACAACAAAAGAATAAGAAGAACTACCCATAGAAATCAAGGAGATATTTCAATAATATGGTGAAATTATGATGAAGGAGTTACCATATGGTCTTCCACCATTGAGAAGCATTAGCCATTGCATTTATTTGATACCTGGAGCAAGTTTACCCAACAAGGCAACATATAGGATGAGTCCTAAAGAAAATGATGAGTTGAATAAGCAAGTACAAGAGCTATTGGACAAGGGGTTAATTCATGAGAGCCTTAGCCCATGTGTTGTTTCATTAGTGTTGGCACCAAAGAAGGATGGGGAGTGGCATATGTGTACTGATTCCAGGGCCATAAATAATATTACCATAAAATATAGGTTTCCTCTACCATGAATGGATGATCTAATGGATTATCTAAGTGGAGTGAAATATTTTACAACAATTGATTTGAATAGTGGCTACCATCAAATCAGGATTAGAGAAGGATATGAGTGGAAAACAACATTCAAAACAAAGGAGGGTTTATATGAATGGCTTGTGTAGACACCAAAACAACACCAATCCGATTATGTGACTACAAGCACTGACCGAATTGGCATACATACCCCCTAGGGCAGCCTCTAGAGGTTAAAAAGTGGTCCTAACCACTCCCAAATCATTTTTGGAATGTCAGAGGTTAGTTTTGCACATTTTAAGCACTATGCTCCCTATTCATCCCACCCTGGGATGAGTAGAATCCTATTCACCCCACCTCAATATGATTAGCAGCAATCACTCCAGGGTGGGACGATTAGCAAGTTTGACTAGAAAAATTCAAACCGTTACAAATGGCAGCACAAATACACCACCTACGTCCACATTCAAGGCATGGGAGCGTGAGGTAATGTTTCAAATCATGGAGGCCTCAATCAAGGAGCCCCTAATCATGGAGGAATATTCTCTCCCCCTAAAATGCATAATGAGCCAATTGGCGCCCTCACATGCACATGCAAAGGAGACCCTTAGGTATATAAAAAGGTGAGCCTCCTCACCCCAAAGAAGAATAGATCTAGAGCATTTGGATCAATGAAGTGCTGCCAAAATTGTACACCCATTCCTCTTTGTGCTTCCTACATCCCTAATCTCTCTCTTCTGAAAGAGAGGTTGTTAGGTGAACACTAGGAATGCAATCCAGATCTAAAACCCAAGAAATCATCTACAATACCACCCCAAACTCATCGAAACACCCCCCTAGCAATTTTTGGACCCATCCTATGTTGTAATCACAATGACACTGAGAGGGGGGGTGAATCAGTGTGTTCTTTAAAATTTCTAAAACATATGATTTTAAAACCAGCAACAATTTAAAGCAGATAAAAGAGATACTAAATGCATCAAGAAAGCATCACACATAACACAACATTTTAACGAGGTTCACCAATGTGGCTACTCCTCAAAAAGACTGCTTGGACTACCATCCAAATCCAGTCAATGCAAAGCTACAACTTTACATAATCCTTTACCAGCACCAACTGGAAGGAGCACCAACCCCTTAACTTTATCTGCTTCAACAGAATGGAGCACCAACTCCTATTTTACCAGCACCTACTGGAAAGAGGCACCAACCCCTTAATTTTCCAAGCAACAACTTGGAAGACAATAATAAAAATTACACAATAAAACTTTCACCTCAATTTTCACGATCTACTGTTTTTCTACATTCTGCTGCTTCTGCGCAAAATGAGTCGCACTATTCCACCTCTTCTCTGTACTTCTTTGCACTCTCTGTTGCATTCAGATGATCAATCACTTCTGTAAACTGTGCACTGTCACTTCAGACTTAGAACACAACTTCTGCACATCTCGCTCTTATCTTCGCACAAGTCACTCTACTCGCTCTTCGCACATTATCTCATCGCAACGCACACCTTACTGCAACTCCAAAGAACTATCACTTCGCTCTCATTCTGAATCGAAACGACTTGCTCTCTGCTCAACACGAACTTCACTTTCACAAACACTATGCTCGCATTTGCACTTTATCTTTACACCCCATCTTTCAAACTCGAAGAACCCTTGCTTTTATAGAAGAAATTTTAGAAACAAACCCTAGAAGAACGTCGACTGAGAAACCCTAGAATTTGTCAGCTGCCAAACCCTAAAATCTCTGGTAATAAAATTGGTGCCAAACCCTAAAATCCATCGGCCCGATTTAACTTTGTCGGCCTCAAACTCTTCTTCCACCTTCGTCACCTTCCCGTAGCTTATTGCCGCGAAATAGTAACATGTCGGCCCTTTTAATTTAATTTAATATTTTAATTTAAATTTTAAATAAAATAAAATTTAAACTAAATATTTAAAATTAAATATCTTCATCACCGGGGCATCTTTTTCAACGAAACGAAGAGCCAACTTGGGTTTTAAGAAAAACCCATTTCAAATCTGTTATCCATGGTTTTAAATAAAACTTTTTATTTTGACCGCCTGTCCAAAAACCTTTAAAATTTAAACTAAATATTTAAAATTAAATATCTTCATCACGGGGCATCTTTTTCAACGAAACGAAGAGCCAACTTGGGTTTTAAGAAAAACCCATTTCAAATCTGTTATCCATGATTTTAAATAAAACTTTTTATTTTGACTGCCTTGGTTTTCACAAAAAACCTTTCCGCTTCTTGACATCTCAGGTTCTGAAGACTTCTTCTCTCATTCTGAATTATGTTTTCTGTTTCGTGCATCTATCATTTAAGGACTCATGATCTGACTAACTTTTGAACTTTATCCTCTGCATCTGAGTGACTTCTGAACTACCTGTCCATTGCATCATTAGATCTAACTGACTGTATTGACAACAATGACAATCCTCCTGCAACACCTTGCTCAACACTGAACTCCTATCCATTGTACTTTGGCTGCACCTTGTTGTTCAATAAACTCTTGTCCATTGCATCAATAAATCTGTCTGACTGTGTTGACAACAATGACAATATTATTTGTTGCACTTTGCTCAACAATCTCCCCTTTGGAATTGTTGGCAACACATGTGCAATTTTCCTGTAAATCTTCTCCCCCTTTGACAATAATACCAAAGGGCTACTGCAGACTCCCCCTGAGTCTATGCACAATATTCTTAGACACAAATTATTACAATTAGCAAATATTCCAAGCATGAACAAGAAGAAAAACAAATACACAAATGCTCCCCCTGAGTCCAAGACCACTTCATTTCACTGATTGACAACATCATGATAAGCATAATAGGCATCAATAAAATCAACAATGTGAATAGCAGCAATAACCGAGTGAATGACACCATCACCGTCAACTTCACCAATATAACATGTGTAAGAACATGACCGAACCACTGTCTTCTGTGCAACTACCCTCTGTTGCTTTGCAAACTCAAACTTGTCCATTGTTAGTGAAGGCATACAATAATCTTATATAGCCAACTTTTTGTTCTGCAATGCCAACAACATCTGCATACAACTTCACCATGCATCTTGGATATATTCTCAACAAGCTTGAACCCAATGACAGTTGTTTGTCTCTCTCTGCAGTGAGAATCCAATAGGCTACCTCAATCCACTTTCAACTCTATGCAAGTACCAAACACTGTACCACAACACAACCAACATCTTTTCTCAACCAATTAGGGCTTTAGCAACAATGCTTATAGACAAGGTTTAACCAACATCATTCAACTCAAGATTAACCTTGAAGCATTCAACCAATCACTACATGAAAAGGAAACTAGTAGACATCCTTTTCCTTCCAAAGGTATTTGAACAAGACAACCACCAACATAAATCACCAAGGCAAAGAATAACTTGCTCAAATCAAACTCAATGGAGTAAGCCCAAATCATGTATCAAGAAAAGCATTAACTTGATCAAAACAACCACTATGAAAGCAACTCAACTATTCATCACCAGGCTGGAAATCATCTGGCTGCTCATTAAAAAACTTTTTCTTCAATCTTCCCATTCAACATGCTGATTTCACTTTTGTCAACAGAATTGACAAGTGACTCACATCTGTACCAATTTTTGTCCAGCACTGCAATTTTATTGCCAACTCTTACTTTCAACTATGCATGTCGGAAGAAGACATTTTGTCAAACACTTTATGGCCAACCGTAGTGCACCTTACTCGGCCTCAAGCTTCTTATCCTTGGACTGGCATTAAATCAATAGTTAAAACAAAACTGTCTGTGAATTAAATATATTCACCAAGGTGTCATGAAAGATCTGGCAATCTTCACATCAAAGAGTAAAAACAAATACATGCTGCTCGAAACACAAATACACAGCTAGGGCAAGCATTCTTTCGTTGAGCAAATTATCTGGACTATTATGATTCGTAATTTTGAACAATGGTATTAAGAATCATCAACAAGTACAACGGTGACATATCTCAAAACTACCAATGGTGACGACTCTCAAATTAAACACCACACTTCACGACATTTCCACAAACCACTATATAAACTGAAAAACACACTTTAACAACTATACAACATTAACCCGACCGCTTACCTTTCATCCTCAGATACCTAGACAAATACATAGGAGCATTAAAATAAAACTTTAATATTGCTCCTCCTGAGGATGTGCCACCTGGAGTTGCTTAGAGCAATGGCGGAGTAGCCTCCTTCAGTCCAAGGAGACACAATTTCCTTTCTTCTGTCTTTCTCCAGACTTTCCTGAACTTGGGCTTGGGTTTTTCAACAACATCCCTATTTTGCTCCTGTTCGTGAACTTGAACATTTCTCTTGTGGGGTTGTCTCTTGTGCATTCTTGATGGATGATTATTTTCTTTTCTTTTATGCACATGATATGTTCCTTGTCGGTGTTGTCCTCTTTGTGTCTGATGAAATCTAGGGTTTTGCCTTAGATTAGATATATAAGTGCTTGGACGAGAACCTTGCTATGTGCCCTTGACCGTTGCATTTAAAACATTGCACATGTTTTATTCCCTGTCTGTATTGCATTCTATGTGTATGATGAAATCTATGGTATTGCCTTAGATTGGATACAGAAGTGCTTGAACAAAACCTTGCTATGTGCCCATGGCCATTACATTTAAAACATTGCACAGGGTGTTCACTCAAAAAAATAGAAGTATTTTTATCAAGCATAACTCTTTGATCTATTGTTCGAGTCCACAATAAATTGCCTTGTGACCAAAGTGGTTGCATTTAGAACAATAGCCATAAAAAGCATTATTATTAAAAGAGTGAGAGTGAGAGAACCTCTTTTGCTGTGGTTGCTTTGCTGTAGATCTTCTTTGATATTTTCTTCCTTTTGAGGATTCAGCTTCAGACTTTTCTTGTTTCAATCCTTCAACCGAGGACTTCTTCTTCTCTGCATATTTGGAGGATGAAGGTTGTTCAACTTCATATCCAAGACCAAACTTAGCTGTGGAGCTTCTTTGTTGATTTATCATTGTATCTAGCAACTCTGTGCTCTTCTCAAATTTGAGATTTATATTGGCCTCTTTTAGTTGTTTCTTCAATGAAACAATCTCTTCTTCTTGTTGGCAGCATACGGTCTCTTTCTCATTGATCTGAGACCTAAGAATATCTTCAATCCTTTTGTTCTGTTCTACTTGCAGCTTTAGATCAACAATAACCTGTTTATATTCCTCTTCACTTGTGTTGTATACATCATTCTTATTATCCAGGTGTGTCTTCAAGGCTTCTTCTGATTTCTTGGCCTTTTGAACTTGTAGGAAGAGATCTTCAATCTCATCCCCATATTCTTCTAATTTCTTGGATAGTATTTTGTTCTTTTTCTTTTCTATACTCCACTCTTCAAGAGCAGATATCAACTCTCCTTCAAAATCTACTTCAGCCTCAAGATTTTCATCATAAACTTCAGGATTCACTTCTTCTACCTTTTTCGGTTCAAATTTCTCTTCTACAGGAACCGAAACTGATTGGGATGCCTTTTTGGATGAGGATCTATTCTTCTTAGCCATTGTGTACTAATCCAAGATCAACCTTGACTGATTTAGCCAAAATTGGGAACTTGGCTCTGATACCAATTGTTGTAATCACAATGACACTGAGAGGGGGGTGAATCAGTGTGTTCTTTAAAATTTCTAAAACATATGATTTTAAAACCAGCAATAGTTTAAAGCAGATAAAAGAGATACTAAATGCATCAAGAAAGCATCACACATAACACAAAATTTTAACGAGGTTCACCAATGTGGCTACTCCTCAAAAAGACTGCTTGGACTACCATCCAAATCCAGTCAATGCAAAGCTACAACTTTACATAATCCTTTACCAGCACCAACTGGAAGGAGCACCAACCCCTTAACTTTATCTGCTTCAATAGAATGGAGCACCAACTCCTATTTTACCAGCACCTACTGGAAAGAGGCACCAACCCCTTAATTTCCAAGCAACAACTTGGAAGACAATAATAAAAATTACAGAATAAAACTTTCACCTCAATTTTCACGGTCTGCTATTTTTTTGCATTATTGATTGCAAAAAATGATTGGCACTATTCCACCTCTTCTCTGTACTTCTTTGCACTCTCTACTGCATTCATATGATCAATCACTTCTGTAAACTGTGCACTGTCACTTCAGACTTAGAACACAACTTTTGCACATCGTGCTCTTATCTTCGCACAAGTCACTCTACTCGCTCTTCGCACATTATCTCATCGCAACGCACACCTTACTGCAACTCCAAAGAACTATCACTTCGCTCTCATTCTGAATTGAAATGACTTGCTCTCTGCTCAACACGAACTTCACTTTCACAAACACTATGCTCGCATTTGCACTTTATCTTTACACCCCATTTTTCAAACTCGAAGTACCCTTGCTTTTATAGAAGAAATTTTTAGAAACAAACCCTAGAAGAACGTCGACTGAGAAACCCTAGAATTTGTCAGCTGCCAAACCCTAAAATGTCGGCAAACCCTAAAATGAGATTTAACTTTGTCGGCCTCAAACTCTTCTCCACCTTCGTCACTTTCCTGTAGCTTATTGCCGCGAAATAGTAACATGTCGGCCCTTTTAATTTAATTTAATATTTTAATTTAAATTTTAAATAAAATAAAATTTAAACTAAATATTTAAAATTAAATATCTTCATCACCGGGGCATCTTTTTCAACGAAACGAAGAGCCAACTTGGGTTTTAAGAAAAACCCATTTCAAATCTGTTATCCATGGTTTTAAATAAAACTTTTTATTTTGACTGCCTGTTTTCCCAAAAAACCTTTAAAATTTAAACTAAATATTTAAATTTAAATATCTTCATCACCGGGGCATCTTTTTCAACGAAACGAAGAGCCAACTTGGGTTTTAAGAAAAACCCATTTCAAATCTGTTATCCATGATTTTAAATAAAACTTTTTATTTTGACTGCCTTGGTTTTCACAAAAAACCTTTCCGCTTCTTGACATCTCAGGTTCTGAAGACTTCTTCTTCTCATTCTGAATTATGTTTTCTGTTTCTGTGCATCTATCATTTAAGGACTCATGATCTGACTAACTTTTGAACTTTATCCTCTGCATCTGAGTGACTTCTGAACTACCTGTCCATTGCATCATTAGATCTAACTGACTGTATTGACAACAATGACAATCCTCCTGCAACACCTTGCTCAACACTGAACTCCTATCCATTGTACTTTGGCTGCACCTTGTTGTTCAATAAACTCTTGTCCATTGCATCAATAAATCTGTCTGACTGTGTTGACAACAATGACAATACTATTTGCTGCACTTTGCTCAACAATCTCCCCTTTGGAATTGTTGGCAACACATGTGCAATTTTCCTGTAAATCTTCTCCCCCTTTGACAATAATACCAAAGGGCTGTTGTAGACTCCCCCTGAGTCTATGCACAATATTCTTAGACACAAATTATTACAATTAGCAAATATTCCAAGCATGAACAAGAAGAAAAAAAAGTACACAAATGCTCCCCCTGAGTCCAAGACCACTTCATTTCACTGATTGACAACATCATGATAAGCATAATAGGCATCAATAAAATCAACAATGTGAATAGCAGCAATAACAAGTGAATGACACCATCACCGTCAACTTCACCAATATAACATGTGTAAGAACATGACTGAACCACCGTCTTCTGTGCAACTACCCTCCGTTGCTTTGCAAACTCAAACTTGTCCACTGTTAGTGAAGGCATACAATAATCTTATATAGCCAACTTTTTGTTCTGCAATGCCAACAACATCTGCATACAACTTCACCATGCATCTTGGATATATTCTCAACAAGCTTGAACCCAATGACAGCTGTTTGTCTCTCTCTGCAGTGAGAATCCAACAGGCTACCTCAATCCACTTTCAACTCTATGCAAGTACCAAACACTGTACCACAGCACAACCAACATCTTTTCTCAACCAATTAGGGCTTTAGCAACAATGCTTATAGACAAGGTTTAACCAACATCATTCAACTCAAGATTAACCTTGAAGCATTCAACCAATCACTACATGAAAAGGAAACTAGTAGACATCCTTTTCCTTCCAAAGGTATTTGAACAAGACAACCACCAACATAAATCACCAAGGCAAAGAATAACTTGCTCAAATCAAACTCAATGGAGTAAGCCCAAATCATGTATCAAGAAAAGCATTAACTTGATCAAAACAACCACTATGAAAGCAACTCAACTATTCATCACCAGGCTGGAAATCATCTCGCTGCTCATTAAAAAACTTTTTCTTCAATCTTCCCATTCAACATGCTGATTTCACTTTTGTCAACATAATTGACAAGTGACTCACATCTGTACCAATTTTTGTCCAGCACTGCAATTTTACTGCCAACTCTTACTTTCAACTATGCATGTCGGAAGAAGACATTTTGTCAAACACTTTATGGCCAACCGTAGTGCACCTTACTCAGCCTCAAGCTTCTTATCCTTGGACTGGCATTAAATCAATAGTTAAAACAAAACTGTCTGTGAATTAAATATATTCACCAAGGTGTCATGAAAGATCTGGCAATCTTCACATCAAAGAGTAAAAACAAATACATGCTGCTCGAAACACAAATACAAAGCTAGGGCAAGCATTCTTTCGTTGAGCAAATTATCCGGACTATTATGATTCGTAATTTTGAACAGTGGTATTAAGAATCATCAACAGTACAATAGTGACATATCTCAAAACTACCAATGGTGACAACTCTCAAATTAAACACCACACTTCACGGCATTTCCACAAACCACTATATAAACTGAAAAACACACTTTAACAACTATACAACATTAACCCGACTGCTTACCTTTCATCCTCAGATACCTAGACAAATACATAGGAGCATTAAAATAAAACTTTAATATTGCTCCTCCTGAGGATGTGCCACCTGGAGTTGCTTAGAGCAATGGCAGAGTAGCCTCCTTCAATCCAAGGAGACACAATTTCCTTTCTTCTGTCTTTCTCCAGACTTTCCTGAACTTGGGCTTGGGTTTTTCAACAACATCCCTATTTTGCTCCTGTTCGTGAACTTGAACATTTCTCTTGTGGGGTTGTCTCTTGTGCATTCTTGATGGATGATTATTTTCTTTTCTTTTATGCACATGATATGTTCCTTGTCGGTGTTGTCCTCTTTGTGTCTGATGAAATCTAGGGTTTTGCCTTAGATTAGATATAGAAGTGCTTGGACAGAACCTTGCTATGTGCCCTTGACCATTGCATTTAAAACATTGCACATGTTTTATTCCCTGTCTGTATTGCATTCTATGTGTATGATGAAATCTATGGTATTGCCTTAGATTGGATACAGAAGTGCTTGAACAAAACCTTGCTATGTGCCCATGGCCATTACATTTAAAACATTGCACAGGGTGTTCACTCAAAAAAATAGAAGTATTTTTATCAAACATAACTCTTTGATCTATTGTTCAGTCCACAATAAATTGCCTTGTGACCAAAGTGGTTGCATTTAGAACAATAGCCATAAAAAGCATTATTATTAAAAGAGTGAGAGTGAGAGAACCTCTTTTGTTGTGGTTGCTTTGCTGTAGATCTTCTTTGATATTTTCTTCCTTTTGAGGATTCAGCTTCAGACTTTTCTTGTTTCAATCCTTCAACCGAGGACTTCTTCTTCTCTGCATATTTGGAGGATGAAGGTTGTTCAGCTTCATATCCAAGACCAAACTTAGTTGTGGAGCTTCTTTGTTGATTTATCATTGTATCTAGCAACTCTGTGCTCTTCTCAAATTTGAGATTTATATTGGCCTCTTTTAGTTGTTTCTTCAATGAAACAATCTCTTCTTCTTGTTGGCGACATACAGTCTCTTTCTCATTGATCTGAGACCTAAGAATATCTTCAATCCTTTTGTTCTGTTCTACTTGCAGCTTTAGATCAACAATAACCTTTTTATATTCCTCTTCACTTGTGCTGTATACATCATTCTTATTATCCAGGTGTGTCTTCAAGGCTTCTTCTGATTTCTTGGCCTTTTGAACTTGTAGGAAGAGATCTTCAATCTCATCCTCATATTCTTCTAATTTCTTGGACAGTATTTTGTTCTTTTTCTTTTCTATACTCCACTCTTCAAGTGCAGATATCAACTCTCCTTCAAAATCTACTTAGCCTCAAGATTTTCATCACCAACTTCAGGATTCACTTCTTCTACTTTTTCGGTTCAAATTTCTCTTCTACAGGAACTGAAACTGACTGGGATGCCTTTTTGGATGAGGATCTATTCTTCTTAGCCATTGTGTACTAATCCAAGATCAACCCTGATTGATTTAGCCAAAATTGGGAACTTGGCTCTGATACCAATTGTTGTAATCACAATGACACCTGAGAGGGGGGTGAATCGAGTGTGTTCTTTAAAACTTCTAAAACAATTAGATTATAAAACCAGCAAAGAGTTTAAAGCAGATAAAAGAGATACTAAATGCATCAAGAAAGCATCACACATAACACAACATTTTAATGAGGTTCACCAATGTGGCTACTCCTCAAAAATACTGCTTGGACTACCATCCAAATCCAGTCAATGCAAAGCTACAACTTTACATAATCCTTTACCAGCACCAACTGGAAGGAGCACCAACCCCTTAACTTTATCTGCTTCAATAGAATGGAGCACCAACTCCTATTTTACCAGCACCTACTGGAAAGAGGCACCAACCCCTTAATCCAAGCAACAACTTGGAAGACAATAATAAAAATTATAGAATAAAACTTTCACCTCAATTTTCATGGTCTGCATATTGAATTTTCGCATTCTATCGCTTCGTTATGCAAAATGAGTCGCACTATTCCACCTCTTCTCTGCACTTCTCTGCACTCTCTCTTGCATTCGATGATCAATCACTTCGTAAAATATGCACTTGTCACTTCAGACTTAGAACACAACTTTGCCCATCGCGCTCTTATCTTCGCACAATCACTCTACTCGCTCTTCGCACATTATCTCATCGCACGCACACCTTCTCGCAACTCAGAACTATCACTTCGCTCTCATTCCGAATTAACACTTGCTCTCTGCTCAACACGAACTTCACTTTCACAAACACTATGCTCGCATTCGCACTTTATCTTTACACCCCATCTTTCAAACTCGAAGAAGCCCTCCTTTTATAGAAGAAATTTTAGGAACAAACCCTAGAAGAACGTCGGTTGAGAAACCCTAGAATTTGTCAGCTGCCAAACCCTAAAATCCATCCTTGGCCAAACCCTAAAATCCGTCGGCCCGCATTTAACTTTGTCGGCCTCAAACTCTTCTTCCACCTTCGTCACTTTCCCGTAGCTTATTGCCGCGAAATAGTAACACGTCGGCCCTTTTAATTTAATTTAATATTTTAATTTAAATTTTAAATAAAATAAAATTTAAACTAAATATTTAAAATTAAATATCTTCATCACCGGGGCATCTTTTTCAACGAAACGAAGAGCCAACTTGGGTTTTAAGAAAAACCCATTTCAAATCTATTATCCATGGTTTTAAATAAAACTTTTTATTTTGACTGCCTTGGTTTTCACAAAAAACCTTTAAAATTTAAACTAAATATTTAAAATTAAATATCTTCATCACCGGGGCATCTTTTTCAACGAAACGAAGAGCCAACTTGGGTTTTAAGAAAAACCCATTTCAAATCTGTTATCCATGGTTTTAAATAAAACTTTTTATTCTGACTGCCTTGGTTTTCACAAAAAACCTTTCCGCTTCTTGACATCTCAGGTTCTGAAGACTTCTTCTTCTCATTCTGAATTATGTTTTCTGTTTCTGTGCATCTATCATTTAAGGACTCATGATCTGACTAACTTCTGAACTTTATCCTCTGCATCTGAGTGACTTCGAACTACCCGTCCATTGCATCATTAGATCTAACCGATCGTATTGACAACAATGACAATCCTCCTGCAACACCTTGCTCAACACTGAACTCCTATCCATTGTACTTTGGCTACACCTTGTTGTTCAATAAACTCTTTTCCATTGCATCAATATATCTGTCTGACTGTGTTGACAACAATGACAATACTATTTGCTGCACTTTGCTCAACATCCTACTTGGACTTGTGTCAAAACTAGGCCCTAAATGGTGGGCATCCCACCCTTGGGCGTCCTCCCAAACTGCTACAGTCCTAATCGCCCCACCCCAGAGTGATTAAAAATTTGTGCATGGTTTTGTTACTATTATTTTTGCATTATTTTACATTTGATGTACTTATGTTGTTGTCCAAATTTCATTGCTTTCTGACATGATTTAACCTGGTTTTTGTTATTTTATGCATCTACTAACCTGCAGGGAGCACCTTCAGATACATGATGACCTAGGAAGAATATTCCAAATCTGACCTTCTGGGTCATCTCAAAATGCTTTTTTTAGTCTAACTACAAGTTTGCAAGAGTTTTGGAGGCTCCTGGGTAGGACATTTGGAAGGTCACTTTTTGTAATTTTTGTTGTATTCCCCAGCGTCCCACCCCAGAGCGATTAGAAATCTATGAATTATTTCCTTATTGTTATTTTTGAAATATTTCTTAGATGATATCATAATGCCTATTTTAAAATTTGAACTCATTCTGACATGATTTGACTATCGTTTTACTATTTTATGTGTTAACTAGCTCGTAGGGCATCCCTATGACATACAGGAGAATTTGGGTAGGATGTGCAAATTCCAGGCATCTGGGTAGTCTTATGATGACATATAATGCATAACCCATGATTTTCATGTGATTTGGATGAGTATAGGTGGGACATTGGAGCACTCGCTTTGGAGAGGCCCCCGACGAGCAAACGAGCATAACGGGGTCGTCCGACGCCGCTTCAATGCAAAATCATGTGATACCAAGTCTATATGTTGTCCTTTACATTTATACATCATTCTGTACTCAATTTATCAATCTCATCACTGATATTCCACAAGCACCCGTTGGAGGCCTTGGGGATTGCATGTTTTTCTAGATATGCATATGCTATTAATGATTTGTTGTCTTTCGATGCATAGGATATCATCACCATGAATACTAGAGGGGTAGAAAAGGATGAAAAACACATGGAAACAAGTGGAAAAAACTTTTATCCTGCATACCGTCCGATCTTGGAAGCGTAGCTTCTTTTGGGCCTCCATTAATGTAACAAATTGTATCAAATATTTTGATCCCTAGAAGGGGGACGTATTGTATTAAGATTAAAATCCATATCAATAAAGGAGGCCCCAATTTTTTTGCTTACATATTTTTTCTACGTCATTTCCTTCATGCATTCGTAGGACTTAGCATATGTATCTACTTTTGTTTGCATCATATCGGTACACTATTTTTTTGCATGATTTCAGTGGCGATCATGGTGGGATCCTATACCCTACAATTAGGATCAAGTTTTTTATCCAAATTCTATGGTTTTTCTTTGTAGGTGTTACTCATTTGGGCACTGGACTGCTACTCATGCCACCTCGGGACGAATGCATATTCGTCCCACCCTGTGACAAATGCAGACCTGCTATTCGTCCCACCTTGTGACAAATGTAGACCTACTATTCATCCCACCCCAGGATGATTAGAGCTCTATGCATTTTTTGAGTAGAAACTCAGAAGCATCTAGTTTAGAGAGAGAAGAGGTAGGCCTTCTGAACATCCTCTGTGTTTTTCTACTTTCTGTTTCTGCAAATTTCTGCTTTCTTTGCTTTATTTTCAGACACTTGCATAGAAAGGTTAAGTAGTTTGCTTTCCTTTCTTGGAATAAAAAAAAAAAATAGAATAAATTAAATGGAAGGAACTTGATTAGGAATGCATTCTTTTCTATTTTTCTTGCATGATACTTGCATGAATGGCAAGTCCTCATTATAGGTTTCAGTTCTAGTTAGGTTTTGTGATTTCCTTTTTGCCACTAATGGTTTCTGAAAGATAAAACATACTTTAAAGCATTGCATTAGTGAAAATCATATTTTTATATATGTTTTATTTCTTTACACAATTAAAAGGAACCACACACACCACCTAATAAAATTAACATCAAGGAGTTGGTCTTAATACCCAAACACTTGATCAAGACCAATGGTGGGTTTCATCACCACCTTGGCTTGGAGTTTGCATACATATACCCTAATCGCGATTGTTGCTAGATGTAAATCTTGAAGAAATCTGACCAAGTGTAGCAGGGATGATTCCTCATGCATGAGGATAAGTCTTCTAAGGTAGGTGTCAAAAACAGAGTGATCCCCCTTCCGTACCACCTATGTTCCACTTACTGTTCTGCTCTCGCATACCAATAGTTTCCCTCATGTAAGGGCGGGTATATTGAGAGGTTCGATATAATAGCCTGGCAATGGTATATTGAAGGGGCGACCATTTTGGAGATATAATAGCCCTCATTATGCATGTATAACAAAGTTTTAATTACAAGATTTACATAACAAAATCAAACACACAGAACCAGATCTAGGAAACATTTAATCTATAAAAAAAATAATCATTTTTTTTTTGTGTGGTCCCATTTTGTTTGGTATAGCATAAAAATTGTAAAGGAGATAAAAATATACAAATATTTTTAGAAAAATCACCACCATGGTGTATACTCGTAGCCAATCCCAATCACGGGAAGATGCAAGAAGACACAAGTCACCTCTGTTATAGCCCCAAGGACTTGGTTATACCACCTTGGCAACCTGACCCACAACATAGTCCACACCATACCACTGCAAAACAAGAATATAAAGGCACCCCTTTAACGGGTACTCTCATTCAACACAGACCATCTTAGGAGGAGTACACACATGGGAAGACCCCCTTAGACACTCATTAAGAGTGGCCACTATGTGATGAAGTGCTAGAGTGGCATAGGGTTCATAAGGAGGGCCCACATGATTATATCATTCCTCCTCCACCCCTCATTACTATTGGAACTAATAGGCCAAATATGGAGTGCAAGGCTCTTCAAATAGGGTGATCCAAATATGCCCGTCCCTTTCACATGTATGAAAGGGAGCACGAGGAAAACTAGTATATTCCTTAAGAGCAATACACTGCATGGGAGCAATGCGCCTACGCACCTGCTAATTATTAAGATCACCTATTGAGGCCAGAGCTTTGGGTGAATACCGCTAATATTGATAGAGGAAAGTGACCCATAGAGATCTTGGATCACTGTGACCAAGATAGATATGTAGGGGAGGCATCTAGACCTCCTAGACGTAGGACGGTAGAATAAATTGACTTAGCTTAGACAAGATCAGCAACAGTTAAAACAATTATATCACCTTAACAAAGAGTGCATTCAGTTCCAGAAAGATGAGTTGCTCCAGAACACTATGCATGAGAGGATTCCAACCCCTCGCACACATAGGATAGAAATATATAAGAGGCACAACCCCTTAGTATGAGACAAATGTCCATGACCTTATCAAGCATTGCCTCCAAGACCTCCTAGACCTGAACAGGAGGCCACCCCTAGAACCAATGATGGGCACCTTCCTCTGGCACCCGCCCATGTTTATAGGTCATGCCTAGAAACTCCTCAAGAGGCCTATGAGGAATTTGAGTGAGAAGAAGAGCGGGCTGAAATGCCCTACAAAGGTAGGGGGCGTTATCTGGATACCCCTCCATAGGCCTCAAGTTCCTTGCAATTTACAATGGGAATAAACAAAATAAGAGGAAATCAAATCCTCTTATGCATACAAATCACTGCTAGAGTGCTTAGAGTCTATGGATACTAAGACTTCAGGGCCCCAAAAGCCCACCTTATGCCAGCTCCATAGTCACCCTATGCATCCTTCAGTTCCAGCATCGCCATACCCTGACCACTTCAAAGTGCCTCAGTTGGCAAATTTTAGAGGGGATGAGGATGCCTAAGATCATGTAACAAGGTTCCTAAGTCAATGCTTTGGCATTTAGGACAATGATGCATTGCTTCTAAGAACGTTTATAACCACATTCATAGGCATCACCTTAGATTGGTTTACTGAGTTGCCGAAGCATAGCATCAATAATCTAGACCAGCTAGTGGACGCGTTCCTTGAAAATTTTGCCTTCAAAACCAAGAAGAAGGCATCCTTAAGCGACCTAGCTAGCCTTAAGAAGTATGATGATGAGACCATAGCTGCTTAAAGGAATCGATGGAGGAAATTGCTTTCGAAGCTACCTTACCTCCCTCCCATGGTCGACATGAATCAAATGTTTTCAAAGAGTTTCTTAAGGTCGATATATGTGCTATTGTAGCTATAGCAATATGCCACCCTCGAAGAAGCCCTGGTGTAAGCCAGGATAATTGAGAAGATAAAAATACAAGACGGTGAGATTGCTAAGCCATGCAAGAAAGAGTGGCCCAAAATTTCTAAAACTAGGCCCACACAACCAAAACCTGCCACAGTCAATCAGGTTGCCATAGCTATACCAAATCCTACACAAACGACACAGCCCCCAAAGGCTAATTATTAGGTAGTTCCTCTTGATAACTATGAAAAGGAAAATCATAAACAAGATCAAAATCGGCAGCGTCGCCCTAGGCAACAATTCACATAATTCACGGAGTCTAGAGACTCCTTGTTTGATCGCTTTTTCATGGAAAACCTGATAAAATTGCCGGAAAGTTGACCCATAGACCCCAACACACCAAAAACCAAGGGCTATAGGGAAGACTTATATTGTAGATTTCATCAGTAGAAAGGACACAAAATATCCACTTGTTGGAAATTCAAAAACTTAGTGCAGGACCTGATAGACAACAAAACACTCGCAATAGATAATCCCGTAGCACTGAGCAACCAACAGATGGAGGTCTTCAAAGACCCCCTGCCTGCCCATGATGCATAGTAAAAGACTTTACAAGTGATTGAGTTAACACAAAACTATGCCATGCAAGGATACATAGGGATGATAAGCATCATGGCACAGAACAAAAGATACCCAAACACGACTGCACCCATTGCAACTACAGGAAATGTTTCGTCAACGTCATAACCTACACAACACCCTATGCAACCTCCCCCACCTAGACTAGTGGCCATGATTCGGACTAAACTTACTCAAATTTTAAGGACCACGTTGGCTAGGATCTCCATTTATGAGCTCATCCAACAATCACCACCCCATCGGAGGCTCTTATGGAGATACTCAAATCCATTGAACTACAACCCCATGAAGCCAATTATTTCAAAAATTGCGTGGGACATGTGAAACAGTGCACAAAACAAGTCATAACCTTCAGATAAGACAAACTAAAACTGGTGACTGGTGATATGGTGGATCCACCCCTGCACATCATTGCGTGGGTCAATGAGATTCCATTCAAGAGGGTGTTGTACATTGGCTCTTCCAGTAACATAATCACGACAGCAAAATTAAAACACCTTAAGCTACTAGCATCCCACATTGTGGCATCCACTTACACTCTTCAAGCATTCAATGACGCGTTATGTTCGATGGTTGGCACAATTGTCTTGCCCATCCAAGTAGGACAAAAGACCATTCCTATGTTGTGTCACATCATTGAGGGTGAGTGGCCTACAATATCTTTCTAGGCTAGCCTTGGATCAGGGACATGAAGTGTGTCCCTTCAATAGCCCATCAATGCCTCAAATACACATATGAAGGGCAAGTATATGTAGTCCCAACAGAATTAGAGCACTTTAAGTTTTGCAATGCGGTTTAGCTGATGTCGCAATCGACCCTCCCATTGACACATTTGGACTTTCAATTGAATCCGTCCACATAGGGTCCGATTTCGCCTACATCCTCACTATTGAGTCCCTCAACTCACCAACCTGGCCCATCTTTGTCATTTGTTCCTTCACCAATGGTGTTGCCTATGATGGCCACACCGAAGGACAACAGGAAGAAGCCCCTAGAGGAGATACCACCATTAGACTCAACCATCTCTACCTAAGTGGTACCCAGTCGAATGGAAGTTGAGACACCTGGCTCACCCAACATGGAATAGACTCAGGGAGAACTCCCATTCCCTCCCCCTCAACTATCGATGATTACCATTGAGATGGCCAATATGGTCCTGGGGGAGTACCTTGTGTAGAACGTTGTGGCAACACCCTAGCTCGAATCCATTCAAGACATGGGGAGACCTCACCTCCCCATCGACACTATCGTCCCTTTAGGCTACCTTCCAAATCAGACAAATTTTGTATAATGGGGCCTCGAGAACGGCATTGAACCCTACCTACAAGAGGAAGAGGAAAAATAGCCATTTAATGAGAATGTTGACTATCTATCCAACCTAGAATTTGCCTTGAAATACCTAGACCAATGTAATTGGCATGGATATGAATTGGGCAGATATGAACAAGGAATGTGCATTATTTGTCAACCGAGATACCAGATGCCATATGATAAATCAGGA
Source organism: Wollemia nobilis (assembly GCA_028583015.1). Lineage (NCBI taxonomy): Eukaryota > Viridiplantae > Streptophyta > Pinopsida > Araucariales > Araucariaceae > Wollemia > Wollemia nobilis. The sequence continues at coordinate 272,130 of JAQPPZ010000629.1, read as the reverse complement.
TTAGGGTTCAACCACCCTTTGCCCCTCAACATCTTGGTAGAAACCATGCAAGGCCTAGGTCTAGGCAATAGGGATGGGTTGGCACAAGATCCATATGCCAATCCCAACACTACATACACATTGGGGAATTATTTCCCATTGTTAACAACAAATATTGTCGACCTCAACAGCCCCTCCCCTTTGATCAAAGAAGGGGAAAGTTCAAGAATTAAACTCCAAGAGGGATATGAAAAAAATTAAGGGAGGTCTTCTAAATATGAGTCAGATTATGAGGTAGCACCTTGGGACCCTTTTGAGTCTGATAGCAATCACTCGCAAGTGACACCTATTAACGACTATCATGATAACTTCATGGCAATGTTCCCCTTTAATGTTCCAATCGGGCAATTTCCACCTCCAGAGAATCTAGCCCTCCTACAAAGAGTGGAACAACCCAAAAGGGACCAAATAAAATTTCTTGAACAAAATGAGCCTCCCATTCTAGCCATAAGGCCAAGTGATCCACCGGAGGGAGAAGATCCAAGTATCTTCCTCAACATCAACTACCTGTGTACCAGATTTTTGGTTCTCATAGAGAGTGAGGATAGTGATCAAGAGACGCTTAGTGGGAGGCTATACCAGCCAGAGGGGAACATAGTTGTCAGAGCCAATGAAGGCCTATGGATCTCTAATAGTGACTATGAAGATGATACTGATATGGCATATCTCAACCATATGAGGTAATAGGAATACCCCATAGACATCGATGATATGTTTGAATATTTAAATATGGGACCAAGGCATAGGTGGCATTTAAACCAAGTACAGTTAAATTAAGTGCTTCATCCACCACTCTGGGTATATAGGGAGCACCTCCCACATAGAGACCCTATAGGTCCATTAATGCCTAGGGTAGACCCTATCCCTCTATCTGCACATAGAGCCGATACTTTTATGCAAGTACCCACAGAGCCAGATCTGGGGTACAGGGATCACCAAGGATGTTTGAATCAACACCCACACGAAAATGGAGTCCAAATTTATTCTATAAATATGATCTCAATTTATTTAACCACCCCCATCCACAATCCAGTCGATCCAACATGACCATTCTATCTATACCTAGATTCCATAGACTGGGATTATGTTGACTCACCACCATCCCCATCAGAGTACTGGTGTTGCGATGAGATGTTCCATTTAATCCCAAGACAGACTCAGGATATCTTCCATGTTGAAGAGGAACCCAACATTCCTAACATATATCTAAATTCAGCAAATGATATCCACCTGATCCCAACTCCACACCAGTTGGAGGATAGATCCCACATGTCAGTCAAAGAAATGATTGACGTAGGCATCGGTTATGATCCAATGAATCCGCAAATCATCAATCTGGGGGTAATTCTATCCCTCGAAGAGCAAGCCAATTACATTGCCCTTCTCAAAGATAAGAAGGAGGTTTTTACATGGTCCTACAAAGACATGTCGGGGCTAGACCCGCAACTAGTCACACATAATCTGACACTTGATCTGACAGTCAAGCCAGTTAAGCAAAAGCTACGTAAGATGCACCCAACAGTGGCCTTAATGGTAAAATATGAGCTACAAAAGATATTGTATGCATAGTTTGTCATCTGTGTATATTACCCACCATGGCTATCCAACATGGTACCCATCAAAAATCCTGATAGGAGGATTTACATATGCATCGATTTTTGAGATTTAAACAAAGCGAGTCCCAAGGACAATTTCCCCTTGCCTAGCATTGACACATTGGTAGATGCTATAGCAGGCCACGACATGATTTCCCTCATGGATGGTTTCTTGGGATACAACCAGATCTGTATCAATTATGATGATCAACTAAAAAAGGCATTCACGATGCCTTGGGGGACATTTTGTTATAAGGTCATGCCCTTTGGCCTTAAAAACACTGGCACTACTTACCAACGCGCTATGACATACATCTTCCACGATCACATGCATAAACATTTGGAATATTATATGGATGATTTGTTGGCCAAATATCTTTTGTGCCAAAATAATCTCGATGACTTACGCAAGATCCTTGATTGCCTCATTGAACACAAGGTTAGGCTAAAACCCAAGAAGTGCGTATTTGGAATCACATTTCAAAAACTCTTGGGTTTCATAGTCTCAAAATGAGGCATCGATGTAGATATAAATAAAGTCAAGGTAATCTTTGAAATACTTCCCCCAACCATCGTCATGCAGCTCAGAAGCTTGTAGGGTAAGGTTGCATCGATCAAGCGCTTCATAGCATAGTTATCTAATAAGTGTCGACCCATGAATAAATTATTACACAAGGGGGTAGCATTTCATTCGGATTATGAGTGTCAGTCAGCCTTCGATGACATAAAATAATACTTGGCTTCACCACCATTATTGAAACCACCTAGACCAGGAGTGTCATTCTATTTATACATCTCAGCTATTGGGGTGGCACTGGGTGCCATGCTAGCCCAGAAAAATGAATTACATAAAGAACAAGCTAATTATTATCTTAGCCACACCCTGATTAGTTATGAAATTAACTATGCATACATTGAGAATCTATGCTTGGTGGTGGTATTTGCCACCAAAAATCTATGCCATTACATGCTAAGCAATACGACGTATGTGGTGTCTAAGGAGAATCCATTACGATACATGATGAGTCATACTTATCATAGTAGTCACACGATGAAATGGATCATGTTGTTGATGAAGTTTGACATAGAATTCATTGGACAAAAGTCCATCAAAGGTCAAGTCATCGTCGATCAACTAGTAGAGGCTCCTCTCGAAGACGATCAACCTCTGATCGTAGAGCTGCTCGATGATGGGGTCTTCCATGTCTCAAAATTGCCAAATTTTGATGAGCCTGAGTCATAGGCTGACATAACCTTATTTTTTGATGGTTCTAAATGTGAACAAGGGTGTGGCACGAGAATCATGTTTTTCACACCACAAGGGGCTCCAATGCCTTTATCATTTAAACTTTATTTCTTGTGCACCAATAACAATGCTAAATACAAAGCCTTGATCATAGGTCTTCAGATAGCCATCACCATGAACATCAAACGCTTGAATATATTTGGTGATTCGTTGTTAATTGTCAACCAAGTGAAATGGGTATTCCAATGCAAATGCCCAGTTCTACAGGCCTACAAAGCCCTTGTGAATAAATTCTTGGCAAATCTTGAATGGTATGACATTGAGGCACTCCCTTGATCATCGAATCATTTTGTGGACACTATGGCCTCCTTGGGGTCACTAATATCACAAGACATTTTTGGTGAGATGGCAACTATTCAATTCAAAATGTTATTGCAATCTGTGATGGAGCGTGCAAGCTCTGACATAACATCAAGAATCCACCTGATCTAGATTGAACCATATCAGGATAGGTTCTCTTGAATCCACGGTAGTCTGAATCATGCCAAATGGGGGTCTTTGTTCTCTCCAACCCCTCTTAATAGTAATACAACGTTATTTTTACAAGTTCTCTCCTGCTCAGCTTTTGCTAAGGATGAACTTTAAGAGACATCAGCCATTCATACCATTAAGGTTTTTGATCAGCAATATTGGTACACACCCATAAGAGACTATCTAAAGCTGGGTAGCCTCCCACTTGGATTGTCCCACACCGCAAAAAGATCATTCAAATAGAAAGTGGTAAAACATGTCTTGCTAGGAGACATTTTGTACCGTCGAAGCTACGAAGGAATCCTCCTCCATTGCTTGGACCAACAGGAGTCCACTTGGGCGATCACCCAAGCACACGATGGTATAGGCGGTGGCCACTTCAGTGGTATGGCCATCGCAAAGTGCATTCTTTGCATGGGCTATTATTGGCCATATTTAGAGCGAGATTGTTGTGCATATGTGCAGAAGTGCATGAAGTGTCAACACCATGCTAACTTGACACATGTACCTTCTTAGGCCTTGCAGTTGATCCAATCAACTTGGCCATTTTCACAATGGGGCTTAGATCTCATCAAAAATATCTCCCCTACATCATCAGGTCATCACACATTTATCATAACGGCCACATAGTACTTCACTAAGTGGGTGGAAGCAATTCCGCTTACCTCTATGACTGGGCCCCGCATTGTAGATTTCATTTTACATAACATCATATATCATTTTTTTAGTCCATCCAAGATCATCTCGGATAATGTGACATCATTTAAGAACAAATATGTATGTGCTTTGACAACAAAGTACAAAATTCAACATAGTTTTTTGACACCTTATTATCCATAGGGAAATGGGCAAGCAGAGGCGTCAAACAAAATGCTAGTTGCCATACTTAAAAATACAGTCACAGATAGTCATAAGGATTGTAACATCCAAATACCACTTGCCCTATGGGCTTATTGCACTATCATTCAGAAGCCCACCGGGGCAACCTCATTTTTTCTAGTGTATGGCTCTGAGGCAGTCATGCCTCTCGAGTTGGAAATAACCTCCCTACACATATCAATGCAAGAGTTCATCGATGATAACACTACACGGTAGGATATATTAGACCAGATTACGTTACTCGATGAAAGACACGTCAATGCTCTTGAGCATTTATTTATCTATCAAGAGCGACTTAAGAAAGCATACAACATGAAAGTTCACCTGAGGGACTTTCAAGTCAGTGACCTGGTCTTAAAAGAGAACCAAAAAAATTCTAACTTGTCGCCCCATTTAAAGGACAAGTTTGTGGCAAATTGGTTAGGTCCCTATGTAATCGATAGTAAAATCAGACCTGGAACATACTGAATTGCCTCTCTTAAAGGAATCAAAGAACTAGAACCCTTGAACATTAGTCATTTGAGGCCATTCAACATTTAGAGAGCCATGGCCCACACCAAAAATTCCCCAAGGGTTCCCACAATCGCTTGGTCAACCAAAATCTCCAAGGGTTCTCGCCACTACTTGGTCACCCAAAAATGCCCCAAAGGTATCTATAATCCCTTTGGTCAAACCAAAATCCCCAAGGGTTCCCACAATCACTTGGTCACCCAAAAGATCCAAGAGTTCTTTCCACTGCTTGGTCATCCAAAATGCCCCAAATGTATCTATAATCCCTTTGGTCAAACCAAAAGTCCCAAGGGTTCTCGCAACTGCTTGGTCACCCAAAATTTCCAAAAGGTATCTATAATATCTTTGGTCAAACCAAAATCTCCAAGGGTTCCCATAATCTCTTGGTCAACCAAAATGCCCTAAAGGTATCCATAATCTCTTTGGTTAAACCAAAAGATCCAAGGGTTCCCACAATCGCTTGGTCAACCAAAAATGCCCCAAAGGTATCTATAATCCCTTTGGTCAAACCAAAGGCTCCAAGGGTTCTTGCCATTGCTTGGTCACCCAAAACGCCCCAAAGGTATCTATAATCCCTTTGGTCAAAGCCTCCAAGGATTCGTAAGAATCACCTGGTCCACACCTATTCAGGTTAAACCATCCATTACGAATATTCAAAAACAACAAATAATCAAAAATAACAAAAAAATTGCATCTCACTTTCATGCATAATCTTAACAATAAAAAAAAAAATCTGCATTAGGCATCGCATACATACATTGCATATTTTCTAGTCATACATGTCAAATGCACCATAGACTGTAATTACTCCGCAATTCCATCATTTTCCAAATTCAGTCCATTTTGTAAAATGATCCCTCAAGAATAATGCCCTTCACATTTTTGCCATATCATAGTCAGTTTTATTCTAATGTATTTATGGTTTTTGTCATTTAGCTATCTTTAGATTTCTAGTCAAATGTTGTACAAAGTCAGACCAATTTTTACAAGGTAGAGTTTTACTTGGATCACGCCTTGTTACATAACATCCCAACACAAGCTTAAAACACATAAAAATTCCCAAATTGTGTGAACGAAAGATGAAACCTGCAAAGTGGTCTAGGATGCCATAAGTGAAATTTTATCCTACTCATCCCCCTATGCGAATGGTTCAAGAATGTTGAGAATTGACAAAAGGACAATCTCTTCCCCATCCAATTCCCCAAAATAAATAGTGGTTTTCACCACTATCAAAAATTCCAAACACCTTTGATCCCAAAAGTTGTAAGGATTCATACTACACGCCCCTGAGAACGATGGGTAGTCATCCCCAAGGCCTAAAGGATCAATACCATTCCAAAAAATAAAATCCCAAAATTTCACCATCAAAATTATCAAACACCTTTGATCCCCAAAGTTATAAGGATTCATACTACATGCCATTGAGAAGGATGGGTAGTCATACCCAAGGCCTAAAGGATCAATACCATTCCAAATAAAAATATCAAAAGTTCACCATCAAAATTCCCAAACACCTTTGATCCCCAAAGTCGTAAGGATTCATAATACATGCCCCTAAGAAAGATGGGTAGTCATCCCCAAGGCCTAAAGGATCAATGCCATTCACAAGCCAAAAATCCCACAAGCTCAACTTTGAAATCAAAATTCAAAATCTAAATCCTCAAAAAAAAAAAAAGCAACAATGAAAAATAAGTAGTGATTTTCATCACTATATGAGAGAGCAAGTATCCCAACAAATTGAACAACCGAAAGATGCCTGAGCTTGAATCCTTGGAATTCTCAGCATTTGAAAAACCATTTAGGTGATCCTCATTATGGGTTTGGTGGATAGCCTGCCTGGCAATGGCGGTATCCTAAACACATGATGATATGTCTATCACATTACCTTTGCATGTGTGTAGACCAATGTTTGCATGTGGACGAGATAGCTTATGGTATCCTAGATTGCATCATAGATTAATCCTACTAAATGCAACAAAAGAAGTTAGTGGACCCAATTAGGTGATCCTCAGTACAATTTTTGTGGACAACCTACCTGGCACTGGCGGTATCCTTATGAATACCACATAAACGAACTCAATTGCACACACAGGGATGTGAAATAACTTGGTCAAACTCAAGTTTGATTCGTACCTTGTTCGAAAGTCTTGTAAGATAATGTAAAGTCTTGACTAGTTAGTTAAAGCATCTGAGTCTCAGAAAAACCTTAACTACATTTTAAAATAATTGTTGTACATTTCATTACTTAAATTGCCATCAAAAAATACAAAACAAAAATTACAAATGCAAAGTTATTCCATAAAGCAATCACATAGTACCAAAAATCCATTAAATATTGTACAGTCTATGGTGCCACCGCCTGTATACCAACAAATAATTCCATCCATTTCATATGCATACATCTCTATCATATAATTAAAATCATCTGTAGTCATAATAGCATATGCAAACATCAACATAAATAAATGTGCATAAGAGAGCAATAAACCATGAGAAATATATAATCAAACCAAAAAGAGTCATGTATATATATCATGTCAAAATGCCCTCAGGCTACAATAAGAATGTCCTATGACCTCAAAAAAAAAACAAATACTCAAAATCCCCAAAACCTAGGGAGTTGACCACCATGATCATGCAATATCGATGCGACTGGAGCTACCCCCAGTAGTATGGGTCCTATGGGACCTCTCAGGGTGGGTGTTGTCGGCCCTCACACCTTGCCCACCAACACTACCTTCACCTAGCCGCTTGTGACAAGATGATGTAGACTGCTTAGTCTCACTACCTCTCGTACAATGTAATGAACCACCTCCATCAAGCATAGGTAGTTGTCCATCAAGGTGGACAACCTCTGTCTCTAACTCTATTTTATACTAGCCCTACTCCATATCTCGGTGGTGATATATAGCCAATGTACTATCCCACTATGCCAATTGAGTTCACAGGAGATCCCTCTCCTACGTTACCTCCATCAAAGTATCTCTATGCTCCTCATCCTGCCTCCATAGGAGACCCTCCAATCATGCTATCTCAGCATGAATCCTAGCCTCCACATCCCTTGAGATAGCCTGAGGCATGGGCACCTTCGGTATGGCCTGCTACTCTGGTACCCACTGCTCTAGGACATCCTATACATATGTTTTCTTTGGAACCCCAAATCGTCTCCATCATCGATGAATTCATCAACCTCCACCATGTCAACATCATCAAGCGGAGTCCCCCAACCCTCCACTGGTGTCTTTGCACCCCCACCTCCTACTGTTGTAATATCCATGCCTCTTAGAGGCCCCTCACCCCACCATCGTCGCATAATCCACCACTGGTCATACTCTGCAGTCACCCCAACATTGTCCACATCAGGTATATCAATAACTACATTAGATCCCTCACCCAATGGCTCAATTATAGGCTAGACTAGAGTCTTCTCATCATCGTGCCATTGATAGATAAAGGGATCACTAGGAAATCCCTGGTGCACCCCAAACTGCCGCATCACCCAGACATATGGAAAGTATTCCTACTCTGTCTTGTGCTACCTAATCAACCATCTACCCCTATGCACATGTCGAAGCCACTCTCCAGCCTTAGGCTAGGCTGGATAGTCTTGGTACGGCCACCAAAAAACTTGCCCTGGCACTGGACGAGAGAAGTGTAAGTCTAAGTTGCAGTTAACATTAGATTAGATAGGCCAAGGTAATAATAATTGACATGAAAATTGCAAAAACAAAAATATATATTAAAACTAACTAGATGATTAATACATTAACGTGAACCTTATATAGGTTTAGAACTTGCGTAATAATAGGAAATGGAAGGTGGAGGAAGATCAGGGAGTTTAGAGAGAACAGAGCAGTGGGAGGTGGCAGCGAGCGTGGGGAGAGGAAGCGAGTGGAGTGATAAGGGAAAATGGATGGTAGGAAAGGAGAAAGGAGAATGGAGGGATAAGGAGAAAATAAAGGAAATGGAGAAAAAATATCATGTCGACCATCCAACAAGATTAGTCGACAAAAAGTAAGTGTGTTCACACTGGGCTTAGAAAAACTAGATTTTTCTAAGCCTGTTTCAAGCTAAGAACTGTTCACACTTGCAACATTATCCCCCTTAAAGTTGAGAGAACTGATGATACAGTCTCTCAGCTTTACAAATTGAGCTTTAGTCAGCGCCTTGGTGAAGATGTCAATGACGTTCTCCAAAGTGTGGTAATAGTGAAGCTCAACAATATCAGTTTCCACCATATCTCGGATGAAGTGGTACTTAATATCAAAATTCTTGGATCTACTATGGTGGACAGGATTGTATGCCAACTGAATGGCACTGATGTTGTCACAGAATATTCAAGTTGGACCACTTTTCTACTCTTGAATCTATTCTAATACCTTTCGAAGCCATAGAGCTTGAGTACTAGCATGAGTCATCGCTATATACTCAACTTCTGTTGAAGATAGTGCTACTACTGTCTGATTCTTGGAACTCCAAGTTATTAGGCCTGAACCAAGACTAAAACAGTTACCCGATGTGGATTTTCTATCATAAATATTGCTGCCCCAATCACTATCACTAAAGCCTTCAAGCTTGATAGTATCACTTTTGTAGTAATGGATTCCAAAATCCAAAGTACCCTTCACATATCTCAAAATCATTTTAGCTGCCTACAAATGCAGCTCAAATGGATTAGACATAAATCTAGAAACAAGAGATACAACATACTGAATGTCTGGTCTGGTGTTGGCAAGAAAAATCAAACTCCCAACAATGCTTCTGAAAGTGGTCACATCAACTTTTGGTGCTCCATCATCCTTGCTTAATTGGATCCCATGTCCAATTGGAGTTGCAACTGATTTGCATTGCTCCATAGAAAACTTTTGAATCATATCTCGAGCATACTTAAGTTGACAAATGAGTATCCCTGAATCTGTCTGATGTACTTCCATTCCAAGAAAGTATTTCATCAAGCAAAGATCCTTCATTTCAAATTCCTGCATCATGGTGCTTGAACTCCATGTTAACTTTTTCATTACTACCCATAAAATGAGATCATCCACATACAAAAAAACTATGAGGATGTCATTTCCTTGATTGAGGTAGCAGAGCATGGGTTCATTTTTACTTATAATGAACCCACAATCTTTAAAGTACCCATCAATGCATGAGTACCAAGATCTTGGTGCCTACTTGAGGCCATAAAGAGCCTTCTTCAGTTTGTAAACAAGATGTTCATTGTCTTTCTCTTCAAATCCCTGTGGTTGCTCAACATACACTTCTTCTGTCAAGTAACCATTTAGAAATGCACTCTTTACATCCATATGTTGGATTGTCCATACCTTGTGTGCAACTAAGGCAAGAACTATTTTGATAGTCTCCTGTCTGTCTACAGAAGAAAAAGTCTCTTCATAATCAATTCCATATTTCTGAGTAAATCCCTTTGCAACTAATCTTGCCTTGTGCCTCTCAATGCTACCATCAGCATTGAACTTGGTCTTGTAGACCCACTTACATCCAACACATTTCTTTCCTTTAGGAAGCTTCACCAGCTCCCAAGTGCCGTTGTTTTTTATAAAGGTGATTTCCTCTTTCATGGCATCTTGCCAAATATTTTGAGTACAAGCTTTCTCATAACTAGAAGTTTCAAGTTGTGTATTAGTTAACAAAGCATAGTTAACTAAATCTCCCCTAGGTTCTTGCTGGGAAACATCATCATCATACAAGTGCATATTTTCTAATATTTGTAGAACATAATTCATTTCACTAGCTTGACTCCTAGTGTATCTTTTTGAAAAATTCTTATCTAACATCTGATATTATGGATGATTCTATAGAGTTCTATTACCTCTGGATGGATAATCAATGTCCATGGGTGAGGACCTTACTGATCTCTATGGAGAAGAACTTATCGAAGAAGTTGAATCAGAAGATGAACTTGGATATCTGGGAGGAGACTACTTACTTTTCTGTGGTGATTGCTATTGCACCTGCTGAGAACCTACATCACTAGATTCATCATCACTGAAAATCTAAGGCTTACCCCATTCTCCCCCTTCATCAAAAATCACATCCCTGGAAAGCACAAACTTTCTAGTCTAGGGATTGTAGAGTCTATAAGCTTTTGTATTCTCACAATATCCTACAAAGATGCATGCCTGACTATTCGAATTGAACTTCTTTCTTAGCTCATCAGGAATGTGAGAATATGCCAGCGAGCCAAATAATCTAAAATACTTAACATTTGGATTTTTACCATACCAAGCTTTGTAAGGCGTTTGTCCTTCCAAACTTGCAGTAGGACTTCTATTCAATATATGTACGCTGGTCCTGGTTGCATCTGCCCAATATGAATTAGTCAAATGCTTCATCTGAAGCATAGACCTTGCCATCTCCACAATGGTGTGATTCTTCCTCTTTGTGACACCATTTTGTTGTGGAGTGTAGGCAGTGGTGAACAGCCTCTTAATGCCATGTTGCTTACAGAAATTCAATAACTCATTAGAGGAGTATTCTCCTCCTCTATCTGATCTAAGACATTTTACAAAATATCTACTCTCACTTTCAACTCTTGTTTTGAAATCGACAAAATAGTCAAATGCTTCATCCTTATATTTCAAAAAATATATCTAGCACATTCTAGTAAAATCATCAGTGAAGAGTAGGAATTAAGAGTTGTTACCAAGACTCTTGGTCTGCATCGGACCACATATGTCTGTATGCACTAGCTGGAGTGGATAGCTGGCCCGCCATGCTTGTCCATGAGGAAATTTTGATCTGGCATGCTTCTCAAGAGCACACCCTTCACAAAATTCCTTACTATCTTGAACCTTAGGAAGTCCAGTTACCATCGCTTGTGAAGTTAGCATTTTCAAACTAGTTAAATTCAAATGACCATATCTCAAGTGCCATAGGACACTTGGATTGGAAATAGCAACATTTGCTAACTTATCTCCCCCTGGCTGGCCAAACTTTAAAGGAAACAATCTATTCTTTGACATTGGAACTTGTGTAATGATTCTATTACTGTTATTTTTATCAAAAATAATGCATTTACCCTCATCAAAAAGCAACTTGTAGTTCTTTTATAACATTTGACCAACACTTAAAATATTGTGTTGAATATGGGGTGTGTAATAGATATCACTTACATGTTTGACGCCCTCTTTAGTTGGAATTGCCATTGCTCCAATGCCTTCAACTGCCAATGATTTATCATCTCCCAATTTGATGCTAGATTTGTATGAGGAGTTTAGAGTAGCAAAGAGCCCTTCTTTGCCACTCGTATGGTTTGAACACCCAGTGTCCAAGATCCATGTATCATTCATGTTCTGATTTTCTTGACCATAAGAGAGAAAGAGATTTGTGGCCTCTTCCTCTTCTCCAAAATTTCCAAACTGATTGCTTTGGCTGCTACTAGTTCCTTGTGAAGTCTTTGTCCAACAGTCATGAGCATAATGGCCAAGTTTGCCACAATTGTAGCAAGATTATTTTGACTTATCTCCTCCTTTGCCTCTGCTTGATTATTTTCCTCTATTTTTTTGTCCTCCTCTATTCTGTTTTTCACCTCTATTTGAGAATCCTCCTCTGTTCTGATTTCCTTGTTTGTTAGGAGTTCCACTTCTCTAATTATTTTTGCTTCTACCTCTATTCTTTCCTTTGCCATGACCTCTACCTCTACCTTCTTGTAAAGAAAATGATTTATCATCTCCTCTGTAACTTGTGGAAGGAGTTTGCTGTAACCTCTCTTCATGTGAGAGAAGTGAGCCAATTAGGGATTCAAACGACAGAGAAGTTAGGTCTTTGGATTCTTCTATAATTATGGCAACTGAATTCCACTTAGGAAGAAGTGTCCTCAACACTTTCTTCACTATAACTTCATGTTTTACATCTTCTCCTAAAGTGACCATCTTATCTACTAATTCTTTTACACGCATGCAGTAATCACCAACATTTTCACTCTCTTGCATTTTAAGAGTCTCAAAATCTCATTTCAAGGTTTGTAGTTTAACTTGTTTGACTTGGTCACTACCTCTATAACTTTCTTTTAAAGCATTCCAAGAAGATTCAGCAGTTATAAAAGAAGCTATTCTAGGTAAAATACTCCTATCAAGGGTGGCTTGGATATGATAAAGGGTAGAAGAATTATTCTTCTGTGCTTCCTTTCTAGCCCTTTTATCAGCTACATTCAAAGCTGCCCATTCAGCAGTAGTAGGTTCAGTATATCCCTCTTCAATCACATCCCAAAGACCTTTGTATATCAAAAGAGTTTTCATTTTAATTGACCAATACTCGTAATCACCACCATTGAACTCGGGGATTGGTAGACTAGTATTGGAAGCCATATTAGAAAGCAAAATTTATTGAAACTTCAAACAAGTAGTACAAATAAGTACAAAATAGATCACTGATTTACTGATTTAAATCAAATCTAGCTTTCTTAATATGCTCATTGTAGCACCCTAAAATTGGCGCAGTAAAATTGGAATAATTACATTCACCTTAGTAAATAAATTTAAATTCAAATTTAACCTCCCAAACCGTCCGTTAACCGTCGAGAAACCCGTTTCCTCCTTTTTCGTGCCATTTTTAGCAGTTGTTTGGACCGTTTGACGATATCGTCTCCGATCAGATGATATCGCCCCAGATTTGATGATTTCATCTGGACTAGAACGTCTAGACGATTTTGTTGCAAAACTAAATTTGCATAGTTGGAATCCGTTCCAACGGGTCTCCAATCCGGGCAGAAGCGTGTCTGCACCATTGGGACCCTTCCCCCGTTGGATATCTCCCAAATTGGGATGATCTCCAACCTCCCAACAACTATCCTATGCCTATTTAACTCTAAGACTTTTCCTTCCCCAACCCCTAGCTGAATTTTTATGCAAATTGAACCCTTATGCTCTAAAACATCGTAATTCATATTTTGCATTAGTCCTATAGTCATTTCATTGTAGGTACACCACTGGTTTTCGATCGGAGCCGCACCTATCGCAATCGACGAACCCGTCAAGATCGGAGGCGATCTCGTCAAATTCGGGACGATCTCGTATCGATGCGAGATAATTTTGATCGCAACACACATCGAGGCAATCGAGTGCTCGGAGTTTGCTCTTCTATCTCTTTTTTCTCGTCATTTTATGCTATAAATTAGATTGTTTATTCAGTTTTTATACTATATTGCATCTGGAGTTCACCCATTTTGTCTAGTTTGCATATTAAGATCATATTCTGCTATCTAAACACAGTGATTTGCATTTACTTATGTTCTTGTATATTGTTCAACACTCATATTACTATTTCATATAGTTTGCCCCTGTTTGAAAATAGAATTTCTTGTATTTTGCATCTGTTTTCTGTTTTGCAGGTCTCTGATGAATTCGTCTGACGAATTCATTAGATTGCAGACGATCCTGTCAGTTTAGACGATTTTATCAAATTGAAGGCAATTCTATTGAATTGCAGATGATCCAGACTGCTTCAAGCTTCATAAACTCCATCAGACATTTGGATCAGGTAATCTTCATTAGCCTCCTGCAAATTCTCTGTTTTTGTTTTCCTTTTTGTTTACTGTATGTATTTAAATTGCATTTTCATGTAGTTTAAGTTAGAATCATTCGACCAAACCTAGGATGAATGTTTAAAAAATAAAATGAACTCATCAAAACTCATTCCCAAAACCTAGGCATGGAAACTTCCATCAAATGTTTCCTGGTGAACCCACCATCCATCAAAAAATCACCAAAATGCACCTCCCTTGAGAGGCGGGACCTTCGCAAAGTCCTCTCGTCCGAGGTACCGCACCATCCTTTTCCCATCCTCCTTTCGGGCATGGATCCAATAGCCTGAAGGTAGGGGTGCGAAAAATTTGGAGTGATACATTTTGGTGAACCCGACGTGAATGCATCATAACCTTTTGAACAAAAACAAACAAAGACAAAAAAAAAAAAAAATTAGAACAACTAAAACTTAGATGCATTTTAAAACATTTAAGGTTCAAAATCATGTTTAGATGGTAGCTCCTAAAAAGAGGTTAGCAGTTACTATAAACGTAGTAAACCAATTAGCGGCCATAGAAGTTAATTCTGTCCTTAGTGTCCCCGAAGCAAGTAGAAATCAATCCTTGTGGGACGAGCTTATCAAGAGACTTAGTATCATTTCATCTAGGTCCACACAACTTAAACAGATTAAGAGGCTAGTCTTGGATAGAATCCTGGATCCTCATCAATTAGTGTTCTATCATGAACTTCAGAGAGCTTGCCATAGGTGGTTAGCCTATAGGAGAGCTCTTGTATCTGCAAAATTTTTAACTTTCAGGGAAAATCTCGAAGACACAGTTATAGTGCGCCCATTTCTAGTTCATATAGATTCCTTAGAAGATGATCTTATAGTTAGGAGAAGATGGAACAAAACTCCTAGAGCTATGTTATATTGTAAATATTGTCGTGAGAATTATTATTTCCAACCGGGATCTGAGATAGACAACATTACCATAGCTCTTTTCATCAAATTCTTAAAAGAAAACTTTCAATTTGAAGAAGAACATTTCATGACCCCTGAACAGCTTGAACCTATTAATGATATTCATAAATTATTCATAGAAGATTAGTTCATCTACTTTCAGCCTTATTATTATTGTGTCCATTTATTGTTTCATTTGCTGTCTTTATTATATTGTTTCAAAGAAAAACTAAAAATCAAAATAAAAATAAAAATCAAAAATCAAAAAACATAGTAAAAAACTTAAACATTTCATTTACAATATTGCATTAGGTATATATAAATATATACCTTTTAATTTGTTGCATATATATATATATATAAATATATATATATATTTGCTGAAATCAAAACTTAGCACCATGACTAAACTTAGGAATGGTAAAGAAATTTTAGGAGAAGGAGAAGATTGGCTACAAAATACAACTGAAAACCCAAATGTCCTTCTTGGAGATACAAATCCGGAAGGTGAAACTCTAGGTCAATCAGATGAAGACTTAGGTGAAGATAAGGAACAAGAAGGAAGTGTTAAATAATCTTCGTCCCCTAGAATAGCTCCAAATGGAGGCATCACTTTTGACAATGCAGAACATTTTCAAAAATTTCTTAATCAACATATCGACGTCCTTAATGTGGCAGTCCGTATTGATAAAGGGGAAATTAGTGATGCTCAAGCAGCCTTAGAATGGGCACTTGACATGCAAAATAATCCCTTGTATTTCATTGATCAAGAAAGTGATAAGGGTGGACCATCCAATGCGAATATGGTCACTATAGCCCAAGCCATGACCAAAAAACAGGTCACCCAACCTCCTAAGCAACCTGTTACTCAACCTAAAATCACTCCCGCACAAAAGAAAATTCCCTTCACTACTTCCTTCCTCCAAACTATTGAGCAAAATGCTTTAAATAGACAAAAATCTAAAACAAATCCAAATACAAACTTTCAACAATCTACAATACAACACAATCCAACTTCAAAACTCCTCCATAATATTTTTCCTACCAATGTTTTACACAATAGTAACATGGCATCTAATCTACATGTTCCTCCATCCTACGCCCATAACACTTATGTCAATGCCCCACCGAATCAATATGGGGGGCAAACTAGTAGTTTGGAAGCTATGGTGAAACAATTGGCTTCACGTATGGACCAGATAGATCCCTACCGTCCCTCGTATAATTATCGAGAGATTTGTAGCCAACCATTGGATCCCATAGTGGTAGCTCAACCATACCCTAAACATTTTCCCATGCCCGTCCTGCCTATCTATAAAGGAACCGAAGATCCCATAGAACATCTTTGCATGTTTAGGATAGCATGTCACGACATATCGCATAACGACTTGCTATTACTAAAAATGTTCCCCAAAAGTTTAGGTGGAATGGCATTAGAGTGGTATTATCAATTGCCCACTCATTCCTTAAGAAACTTTGAAGAAACAACTAAGTCATTTGTTCATCAATTTAGTGCCTACATCGAGAGGCATGTAACTATTAAAGACCTATACAATTTAAAACAAGATAAAGACGAATGTTTTTCTGATTTCTTAGCAAGATGGAGACAATTGACAGGAAAACTGCACTTTGTGCTACCCTATAGGGAAATGTTAGACATTTTCATTAACAATTTACAAGAACAACTTTCTTATGAGCTATCAACAACTACTTTGACTACCTTCGATCAAGCTATAGACTTAGCTCGAAGAGTAGAAGATGCCCTCATTAGGAGAGGCCAACTTAGAAAGAAGGATGATGAGAAAACATCTAGAAATCAATATAAAAACAAACAAGTTGTCGGTGATGGAGTCACTGATAGCAGAAATGTTGCTAATGTCAATGCAACAAAAACAACAAAAAAATGCATCTTGAAACCTCCTGATAAGCCTCCTCGAGAGTTCACTAGATTAAACCAACCTTTATCAACTATTTTACCTCAACTTCTTGAAAGAGGTTTAATCCAACTGCCAGCTATCCGGGAACCCGACCCAAGCATACCCGGATATAGAGATGATTTGCACTGTGATTTTCATAGAGGTCCTGGACATTCTACCAATGCTTGTAAGAGATTGAAACATAAAATACAAGATTTGATTGACAATAATGAAATGGAAGTGCAAGCCTTCCAACCTAAACAAAACCCTCCTAATAATACCCAAAAGACTGTTCCCCAAAATCAAAATCAGAATGCCAATCAAACTTTAGACATATTTCAACACCCTTTACCAAGATATGGTAAAGAGGTAGCCAATCAAATTGAACATCACAATGTTCCCCCTCCTACCCGATATGTAGTAACCATTAGCGGGCAATTACCTGTTCAGGACTCACACATTTGACACAACTTTATCCCTGGTTACAACCAGGCCCTTACATAATTTTCAAACTTCTGATTCTAGCGATATAGAGTCAGATAGTGAGAGTGAAGTAGACACCATTCAATCGAATAGTTCTAAAAATGAATCAGATCCTATTCAACCTATCACAGATGCTAATGTTCCAAAAGAACCATTTCCCAGAAGAGTCACTACTTGACCTTCTTCTAATGAAGTCCTTCCTTATGAACAAGCCATAAATTCTCAACCGAGACCGTTTCAACGTCGTCATTATAACATTGTAGGTACCATCGGAGTCATCACTCGACAACAAGCTCAAAATCCCCAACAAGAACCAAACCAGAATGATGGATCAGCTCCATTTGTTTTGAAAAATCCTAATAAAGGAAATCATGCTCCTATTGTTCAAACTAAACCCCCTTACAACATTAATGAGCAATTGTCTAATACCACCGCCATAATCTCCCTTTTAGATTTATTAAGATCCTCCCCCACCCATAGGGATGAATTGATGCTTACTTTGAGCCAGATGATGGTACCTCAAAACATCCAACCCGAAGCTATGGCCAATACTATCATCACGCGAGAGATTGATTGTATTGACTTTCGGGATAAAGATATCCCACAACACACTTTACACAAGGATAATCCCTTGTATATTACGACTTTAATTGGGGATGTAGTCATCAAACGAGTCCCGATTGATAATGGCTCATCTCTAAACATTCGCACCTTTGACTTCTACCAACGATTTGGTTTTAGAAGTGATGAAATGAAGAAGACTGATATGATTATCAAATCCTTTAATGACGAAACACAAGAAACGTGTGGAGTCATTACCCTCCCATTGCAAGTTGGTCCTAGAACCCTTGAGACAACTGTGTTCATTGTACATTGCCCAGCATCATACAATATACTTTTGGGTCGCCCTTGGATTAACGCCATGCGAGCAGTCCCATCAACTTTACACCAATGTGTTAAGTTTGAGTTTAAAAATCAGTTGGTCACTATTCATGGTGACCCTAGACCTTTTGATATGTGTGCATTGGCAGAACCAGCTTGGAGTGCAATTTTTCCCTACTCTGTCATCCACATATCCTACTTCTTATTCATCTAAAACTATGAGATATAAACCCATCACTTCATCTATTCCTCCTCCATTAACTTCATCTTCCCATATAGATCAACCACCTTCTAAACAAATTACTGTAGAGCTTCAAAAAGCTCTTAAAACTACAACCAATTCTTCAAGTTCTAATCCCATAAATTCAAAACCTTCAGACACATATATCATACCTTCCACATCTCAAGACATAGGTAATAAGCCTTCTACATCTTATGCCCTTTCTGATGATATTTTACCAGATTTATCTACAACCTTAATATCAGAAAAAATGAATTCTTTCATGCAAGATTCAGACCTTTTAAATCAATTGCCGCCATCTCCTCGTACTTTGGGCCTCCCATAACCTATGGTAAGTACTTACCAAGTCGGGAGTTGCGCCTTCATGTACAAAGGATATGACTGGGGAAGAATCCCTCAGAATATCAAAACCCATCATGATGGATATGCTCGGTGCTATTTTACTAACGATTATATTAAAGCTAAACCCATGATGCTTAAAATGGGATATAAAGGGAAAGGCTTAGGACCTTTCCAAAATGGCATGAAAGAACCTTTTGAGGTAGAACCATGGCCTGCCCGATGTGGTGTGGGCCTATTACCTAGTAAGGGTCAACCCTTTCCTTTTGAGGATGATGATCATCTCATATGCTATCAAGACTATTTGGATAGACATGTTGATTTACCTCTTAAAAATCTATCATTTTCATGCAACATGCTATCCATAGCATACCCTGAAATGATTGCTGACCCCGATGAAGAGTTGGAAGGAGATATATTCCATGATGTCTCTGTTGAAGAGATGTTGTACAACGGGTTTTATTTTGATGGTTCTATACCAACCATAGCTCAAATTGAGGCCGCTGACCCTCAGAACGAATTATCTAAATTAACTTTACAAGAGTTACAAGAGTTGGGCGTTTCACCCGCCCCACCTATTTTTGAAAGAGATCTACACATGGAGGTAGAAAATGTCATTAAAATTAATATTGGAACTGAGGACAACCCTCACATAATCAACATTGGAGCAGAACTAAGTCAAGAAAAACAAGAACAATACATTGCATTTCTTAAAGAGTATGAAGATGTCTTCGCTTGGACATATGAAGATATGCCAGGTCTAGACCCTTTTGTAGTCATGCACCATCTAGTGGTCCATCCGGATGCTAAACCTGTTAAACAAAAACTTAGAAAAATGCATCCCAAAGTGGCTCTGCTAGTCAAAGGGGAGTTAGAAAAACTCCCGAATGTTATCTTCATACAAGCTATTGATTATGCTGAATGGATCTCCAATGTAGTTCCAGTCACCAAGAAAGAAGCCACCAAAGTTAGGGTTTGCACAGATTTCAGAGATATTAACGCTGCATGCCCTAAAGACGACTTTCCTCTTCCAAATATGGATCAAATTATTGATTTTACTGCTGGAAGTGGGATGATGTCCTTAATGGACGGATTCTCCGGCTATAATCAGATCAGGATAGCTCCTGAAGACCAGGCTAAAATAGCCTTCATTACCCCCTGGGGTATCTTTTGCTGGAAAATGATGCCATTTGGCCTAAAGAATGTCGGGGCAACTTATCAACGGTCTATGACCTACATCTTTCATGATATGATGCATGATATCCTACATGATTATGTAGATGATATTATAGCATGCTCTCTTATTGAAGATCATCATTTAGACAATTTAAGAAAAGTTTTTAATCGATTACGAGAATATCTCATTCGATTAAATCCAGAAAAATGTATATTCGGAGTTAAATCCGGCAAGTTATTAGGGGTTTTAGTTTCTTTACGTGGTATCGAAATTGACCCTCTCAAAATTGTGGCTATCATTGATATGCCCGCACCCACTAATATATCTGAATTACGAAGTTTACAAGGTAAAATTCAAGCTATCCATCGCTTCATTGATAAGCTGGCGGACAAAACTGGTCCCTTTCTTAAAATCCTTAAGAAGGATGTCCGCTTTAATTGGGACACAAAATGTAGAGAAGCTTTTGAACTTCTCAAGCAATATCTCCTTAACCCTCCGGTGCTTTCACCACCTAAATCTGATCGCCCATTTCTTCTATATATTTTTGCTTCAGATTCTGCCTTAGGAGCTATGTTAGCTCAGCTTGATGATGAAAAACGAGAACGTGCTCATTATTACATTAGCCGCACCTTCATTAGTTATGAAACTCGCTATACAGCGTTAGAGAAGTTATGTCTAGCAGTCGTGTTTGCTACGCAAAAATTATGACATTACATGCTTAGCCAAAAAACGTATGTCATTGCCAAATATGATCCTTTAAGATATCTCATGAGTCGACCTTATTTATCGGGTCGCACAGCCAAGTGGGTTCTTGCTCTAAGCGAGTTTGATCTCACATTCATAGGACAAAATTCTGTTAAGGGTCAAATCATAGCAGATCAATTAGCTGTTGCACCCTTAGAGTCTACTCATCCCCTCATTATCGAGTTTCTCGATGAATGCCTTCAATTAGAGGCAGACCTTGTTGAACAATGGTCCTTATACTTTGATGGAGCCCGATGCATGAGTGGGGCTGATGCGGGTATTATTTTAATATCTCCACAAAAACATCTTATTCCTCTGTCCTTCAAACTAACCTTTGCTTGCACCAACAATACTGCTGAGTATGAAGCTCTAATCCTTGGATTATGAGTTGCTTTAGCACTTAAAATTAAAAACCTCTTAGTTTTTGGGGATTCCCAATTGGTTATAAACCAAATTAATGAAGTTTATCAGACCAGAGATGATAAACTTCACCCATATAAGGCCTATGTTTTACAACTAATGGCCTTGTTTGATCAAGTTACCTTGGAAGCCATTCCTCGAACTAGCAACCGTGCAACCGACGCCATGGCCGTCGCTGCATCTCTCTTGCCCTTGGAGTTAGACGACGAATATGCTACTATCATCATTTGTCGACTCCAGGAACCCACTTCACATAAGTCATGCTTAGAGCCTTTGGATGTGTTTCTAATCAAGGAAACCTCTCCTGAACTCTGGTATACAGACATATTTGATTTCCTCCAAAATGGGACTTTCCTTGCTAATTCTAATCGCAACCAACGTCGGTTATTACGTCGACGAGCAAGTCGATTTGTAATCATTGGAAATACTTTATATAGGAGATCTTTTGAAGGTATCCTATTAAGATGTCTAAATTTAGAAGAGTCTAAATCAGCCTTAAGTGAAGCCCACGATGGATCTTGTGGAGGACACTTTAGTGGTAGCGTCATTGCTAAAAAGCTCCTTCGGATAGGATACTTTTGGCCTACCATGGAAATGGATGCACATGAATATGTGCGCCATTGCGACAAGTGTCAAAAACATGCTGACCTTTTCCATGTGCCTGCACAAGAGCTGCATGCTATTTCTTCTCCTTGGCCCTTTTCTAAATGGGGCTTGGATATTATTGGTAAAATTAATCCTATGTCTTCTGATGGAAATAAGTTCATCATAACCACCACTGAGTATTTCACGAAGTGGGTTGAAGCTATGCCTTTAGCTTCCTGCACTGGTTCACAAGTCTCTAAATTCATTTTTAATCAAATCATCTGTAGGTTCGGAATTCCTGCAAATCTCATCTCTGACAATGGAACTCCATTCAAAAATAAATATGTTAAAAAATTATGTCAAAAATATAAGATTCAACATCGCTGGTCTACTCCCTATTATCCTCAGGGTAATGGTCAAGCAGAAGCTTCTAACAAAACTCTAATCAAAATTCTCAAAATACTAGTCAATAAAATTGGCCGTGACTGGCATATTCAATTATATCCAGCCCTGTGGGCTTATCTAACTAGTGTTCGAACCCCCACGGGCACTTCACCATTTGTTTTGGTATATGGTGCCGAAGCAGTTTTTCCATTTGAATTAGAAGTTCCTTCTTTGGCTCTGCTACTTCAAGACACCGAAGTAGGAGATGAATATCGCGCTGGCAGACTCAGTCAGCTGGAACTCCTAGACGAAAAATGCATCAATGCTTTAGAGCATCTCCGTGCATACCAAAACAAGCTTAAAAGAGCATATAATAAGAAAGTTCATCATCGATCCTTTGAGATTGGCGATCTTGTTCTAAAAGAAAATCAAAAGAATACGAATGCAACCAAAGACCTGAAAGGTAAATTTGAGCCCAACTGGCTCGGACCGTACATCATTACTACAAAATTTGAATCAGGAGCATATAAATTGTCTACCTTAGATGGTAAAGAACTTAAAGAACCCATGAATATTTTACATCTCAAACGTTATTATGCATAAATTTGATTATTTCATCCATGTATATATTTGTTCAAAATAATTATCTTGTATTTCTTTCAATTTATTCAAAAACCTCAAAAACATTCATAAAATCTTCAAAAATATTCAAAAATATTTATTGCATTTATTTTGTAAAGTTCCTTTTGCTTTAAAACAAAAATCAACATAAAAATCCAAAAACAGCTATATGCTTGACTCTTTCGAAACCAAAACAATATACATAATAAAGAGAGAGTCAACATTCTCAAAACTTTCTCAAAATCATTATTTTCTTACAATTATTGCAATTATATGTTTCAACTTATTTTGGATAAAACTAGCATTTATTTGGCATCCCTCACTTGCACACTCACACAATAAATATCTTGATTTTATCTGGCATGATTACTAATCTCTCTTATATCAAAGTTCACAAAAATAAATTAAATAAAGTTTGAGCATAGAGAATTGATCTTGGTATTTACTTAAACCAAGCACATCTTTTCACAATAAAATGATTATATTTGTAATTTCCATGTTTTGCTACATAGTAGAACTGATTTCTTGAGTGAAAAGTTTCCCTTGCTATCCTATCATGCACATGGTCTAGAATCTTTGAGAATTGGCAAAAGGACAAGCTCACCCCTACCCAGAATAAAAATCCCTTGCTCTACAGCTAATCTGAGCAAGTATCCCTAGAAAAAGAAAAATAAAAAGAAAAGAAACATTCAAGAAAAAGAGAGAAAAGAAAAATGTTATGACAACAATGTTACAAGCATTATCAAGCAAAAGAAAAATAAGCAAAGTTCAAAAGAAAGCAAAAGCAATAAAATCCCTTTCCCTACCCTTTGAAAAGAAAAGAAGGGTGAATGAGCTTGAATCCCTAGAATTCTCAATTATTCGAAAACTGTGAGGTAAGCCCCATAACAGGTGGTTTGTGCCCAACCTGCTTGGCCTTGGGTAACTCCTAGCGTGGCGATATGTCTGTCACATTAGCGACCTTCTTTTGTACAGACCTCATGTCTGCTTATGGATTAGCTAGCTCTTGATAATCCGATCTACATAGTAGCCTAGTGTGGTTATATGCATCTACATCATGGTTAATGAACACTTAGTTGGTTTATTCAAATCACTTGTATCATAGTATCTTGCTCAAAACTGGTAATCGAACCATACAATTGCATACACATTTGTATTTGAGAGATTTTGTCTATCATTATGATAAATCAAGATTGGCAATGAATTCACTTATGCACATGGGATTCCTTATAAATCTAATTTTTGTCTTCAAAATACTTTGAAATATTATTTTGCAACTTGTTTGGAATAATCAAGTACAATTATTTAACAACATATCATATATATCTTATCGACTTTCGCAACGATGGTATAGTTTCAAAACCAAAATTGGAATTTTATGCTTAGCGCAAGTCCTCATTTTCATCTTTTCTGTTCATTAAAAATCAATCATGTAATAAAACTATCCTTTCTTTGATCTTCGCGATGATGGTATAAGTCTATACCTACATATTCTATGCCTAGCGCAAACCATTGTAACAATATTTTCTCCCAATTTATCAAAATTCATAAAAACCATATGACTTCATTTTATTACATAAATTATGCTTTTCAAAAGAAAACACATTTTTATTAGTTCATATCATTATGTCAACCTTTGCATTTTGCAATGATGGTATAATTCTTAAGGAATTATTCAACAATTTTTATCACACTTAGGAATTTATGCCTAGCAAAAATCATTTTACAATATTTCATGCATAATATTTTCATGGAAATCTGAAAACAAACCATCATCATCATCATCATTTGCATCATCACAACAAAGTCTTAAGACAGTCTCTTAAGCACTCTTTTCTTTTAACAATATTTCTATCCTGGGACTAGCTTGACGACCGAGTGAGCAACGACTCCATGAAATGGTCTATAATAGCGACAATGTCCTTTGAAATTATTGTTAGAAATATCTTTTTATTTTTATCACATTTCATCCCAACCAATCAATTTGTTACATCAAATTATTTCATTTAAAATATTTAAAGCATGACATCCAAGTTATAATATTTTCCACAACGACATAATTACATGAATCATCAATAAAATCATTACATAAATCAACTCAATCAATCAATCAAACATAAAAAGAATCATAAACATCACATAAGACAAGTCATATGATCAAAAATATCTCATCTATATATATCAACAGAATATATACATCATCAAAACTAGATTGGTATGCCACAATCGGTACCTCGACATACTCAATCCTCTATCAATACAAGTATAATACAATATCAGTGGCAGTATCCCACCCTCTAGCCTCAAGAGCCTCTAGAGCTCTCGGCCTCATATCCTCCCCCACCCTACGGAGGACGAGGTGGTCCCATCGCAGTATGTGTGGTACTACGAGTCCTCGTCATCGACCGGGATGAGCTCCTCGTCGACCCTGTCCTGATAGGATCTGCTATGGCAGGTGGCAGCTGTACCCTCTGGCCCTCTGGCATCGCTTGGTAGTATAGCGCTTGATAGAATACGGTCTGAGAAACCGACCGTAGCAGCTCTTGAGTTCTTACCCCTCCACCTTGTGCCCTGAGATGAGCATTATCATCTCGTAGCTGCGACACCTCAGCCTGGTGCTATGCAGTTGCATCTTGTAACGTCTGCACCTGAGCTCATAGATGATCTCTCTTTGCCCGGAGAGTAGCCATCTCGCTACTCTCTCTAATGTCCACACCCTTGCCCTTATCGGGCGATGGTGGCCTTTGTGGAGATGGGGGTCTCACCTCCCTCCTCTCCCTCTCCCTCTGTCGCAGCCTCTCCTGTGCCTGTGGCCTCCTCTGCTCTCCTCTGCCGTGACCCCGGGCTACCTCTACCACCGCCTGGCGCCGCCTCCCTATCCGACGCACAACTACATGGATCGGTCCCTAAGACCTCATCATCCGAGGAGGGTGGATGTCTACGTACCAGGCATCATAGCCATCGGCTACCCCTGCATCGTCCCCATCCACTGGCTGAATGGGGGTATCATCCACGTCCTGACTCTAGAATCGCTGCATATCTGGAGCCCCGCTAACTATGGTGTTATCCCGAACAGTCCGAGAAAACTCATAATCCCTAAGATATGGGATCCCCTACTGTAGACCGAACTATCGCAAAACTCGGTCATAGCGGTGGAGCTCCACCTCTCCCCTCTCCATCCATAGCCAGCAGACTCGCCTGATGCGAGCCAGCTCCTGTCCATCCTCTGGCCACCCTAGATGCTCTCTCCATGGCCTCCAGGTGATCTGGTCTAGGACCAAGTCATCCAGTAGTCTCCAAGACACCGGCAGGTCGATCCGTCACTGTGCCCCTCTCTGGAGCCACCAGTCGAAGACTCGGGGCCTCTCCCCGTCAACCCCTGTTAGTGGAAGCCCTACCGGCCTTCGCATCGCAATGTGCTCCCAGCACCAAACCTGTAGGAGCGATGTCATGACCAGACATCGCCCGCCCTTGTACACGACCCCGTAAAGGATCCTGTACAGCCGGCATAGAACAAAGCTGCCCCAAGAAAATCTGTAGCCATGGTCACGCATGTCGTAGATCACATCTGCCAGCATCCATGGTACCCTACATCCACTCTGGTGGCATAGCAGAAGTCCACCAACCACCCCAGCCAAAACTCATGTCAGTGTAGATGCCCCAGGCATCTGGCGTAGTGCCTCGATGTTCACTTCGCCCTTCTCCAGGGTGAAGCTCGGGTCACCGCAGAGTCGTCCCATCGTGTGGCCCTGATTGGCCACAGGTGTGATCATCCTCCCTTGTATGGGGATTCTAAGAATCCTCCATACATCCTCTAGTGTGGGAGTCATCTCCCCTGTCGGTAACCGGAAGCATGAAGAGCCCGGTACCACCTCTCTGCTAGGGCCGTCGGTAGCCCCATGTCGAGTAGAAACTTGTGGCATCTCTCGCCACATGTAGTAAGCCGCCTTGTGCCGCCGATCTCGCTCTCGCTCGTGTCGAGCGGCCAAGTCATCTCTTAATTCTCCATATTTCCACTCTCTCGCTCTTTAGTAATCCTCTCTGCAAGCATAAACAACCAAAACAACAAATAATCATTAATAACAATTTTAGCAATCAATAATGCAACTTAAAGATCAAATTTTTGCAATTGATGATATCGCCCACTATTGGCCTATATCGTCCGAAATTTGAGCAAAATCATCTCCGATTTTGCATGTCGAAATCATCTCTAATTTGACGAAATCGTCCTTTTTTCGCCGATTTCGCCCTTAGGCAAAATTGACGAACTTGAGACGATTTCGTCGAACTAGGGACGATTTCGTTCGGATGACGTCGAGGGCCAAAAATGGCCGCGATGCTCAAAATTCATCTTAAAATCTATTTACCAAGCATGTAAATTCAAATTAAATCAATCTAAACTAAGTTTAAACCCTTACCCGTAGACCGCGGCGGACCTCTGCAGATCTGTGCGCTGTCTCTACCATTTTTGCTCCAGAGCTCTAAAAACAGTAAAATGAACAGTAACAATGAATTAGGGTTTTACCCTATTTTTCTTAATTTTATTCAAAATAATTCAACAATAATTTTTGCTTTTTCGTGTTTTTACCGCAAACGTTCGATTTGGGTAAAAACACGGAGGGGGCACCATAGTAAGCTGTCGTACGATTCGACCAAGAATCCTCACCTAAAAATGGAAATAATTTTTTGCTTTCTCGTAGATCGAGAAGAACTCATATTTAACGCATTTTCTTCGAAAAATTCGCTAAAGAGGGGGCAAAATGTAGCACCCTAAAATTGGCGCAGTAAAATTGGAATAATTACATTCACCTTAGTAAATAAATTTAAATTCAAATTTAACCTCCCAAACCGCCCGTTAACCGCCGAGAAACCCATTTCCTCCTTTTTCGTGCCATTTTTAGCAGCTTGTTTTGACCATTTGACGATATCGTCTCCGATCAGACGATATCGCCTCCGATTTGACGATTTCGTCTGGACTAGAACGTCCAGATGATTTCATCACAAAACTGAATTTGCATAGTTGGAATCCATTCCAACGGGTCTCCAATCCGAGCAGAAGCGTGTCTGCACCGTTGGGACCCTTCCCCCGTTGGAGATCTCCCAAATTGGGATGATCTCCAACCTCCCAACAACTATTCTATGCCTATTTAACTCTAAGATTTTTCCTTCCCCAACCCCTGACTGAATTTTTATGCAAATTGAACCCTTATGCTCTAAAACATCGTAATTCATATTTTGCATTAGTCCTATAGTCATTTCATTGCAGGTACATCACTGGTTTTCAGTCGAAGCCAGCACCTATCGCAGTCGACGAACCTATCAAGATCGAAGGCGATCTCGTCAAATTCGGGACGATATCGTACTGATGCGAGACGATTTCGATTGCAGCACACATCGAGGCAATCAGTGCCTAGAGTTTGCTCTTCTATCTCTTTTTTTTGTCATTTTATGTTATAAATTAGATTGTTTATTCAGTTTGTATACTATATTGCATCTGGAGTTCACCCATTTTTTCTAGTTTGCATATTAAGATCATATTCTACTATCTAAACACAGTGATTTGCATTTACTTATGTTCTTGTATATTGTTCAACACTCATATTACTGTTTCATATAGTTTGCCCCTATTTGTAAAATAGAATTTCTTGTATTTCGCATCTGTTTGCTGTTTTGCAGGTCTCTGATGAATTCATCTGACAAATTCGTCAGATTGCAGACGATCCTGTTAGTTTAGATGATTTTATCAAATTGAAGGCGATTCTGTTGAATTGCAGATGATCCAGACTGCTTCAAGCTTCAGAAACTCCATAAGACTTCCGGATCAGGTAATCTTCATTGGCCTCCTGCAAATTCTCTGTTTCTATTTTCCTTTTTGTTTGCTGTATGCATTTAAATTGCATTTTTATGTAGTTTAAGTTAGAATCATTCGGCCAAACCTAGGATGAATGTTTAAAAATAAAACGAACTCATCAAAACTCATTCCCAAAACCTAGGCATGGAAACTGCCATCAAATGTTTCCTGGTGAACCCACCATCCGTCGAAAAATCACCAAAATGCACCTCCCTTGAGAGGCGGGACCTTCGCAAAGTCCTCTTGTCCGAGGTACCACACCATCCTTTTCCCATCCTCCTTCCAGTTGCATATCCAATAGCCTGAAGGTAGGGGTGCGAAAAATTTGGAGCGATACACTCACTAATTTGGCGTTCTTCTCGAGGATCACCCAAAACTGGAAAGGTGAAATTGTCTGCTTCGTCGTCACTAATTATAATGACTTCAGGTGCTACTGCTGGTTCATAACTTCATTTGAGAACATTTCATTCTTCAATTGCAGGTTTCACCTCCACTAGTTCTTCTTCCTCTTCTTCTTCTTCTTCCTCTTCTAGTTCTGAATCAGGAGAGCGTGGTGTATAGCTCTCACTTGTTTCTACTTCAAGAACTACAGGTGTATAAATGTCACTTGACTATCCTTTAGGTACTATTTCAACCATCTCATATTCAACTATCCTTTGCCCAAAGATATTGTCTTCAAAATCTACCTCGTACCTAGAATCTGGTTTCCTCTGATGAGCAATCACTTGATTCTCTAATTGGCAAAATACTGTATGAAGTCCATACCGCTGGACTTTCCCATCAAAGGAATTAGGTATCTCTCTTCTCAATAGAGAGAGTAATGCATTATAGCATCTGGTTGACCGGATCATCTACCCAGAATCACACCGTATGAACTGGGTTACAACTTAGTATGATGCCAAAAAAAAAAAATTATATCAAAATATCTTTGCACCTTTTTTAAAAAAAAAATTCTAAAATTTGTTTTAATAAAGACTTAAAAAAAAAAAAAACAATTTCCTATATATATTTTTAATTATTATTTTTAAATGAAATGGATATTTAAAAAACAATAATAAAAAAAACATATATAGAAATTATAATTTTTTAAAAAATTAAAAAAAAAACAAATAATTAAAAAATTTAACCTTTGTTTTAAACCCCCGCTGGGATTCGAACTGGTAACCTCCGCTAGCTACCCGACGATCTTAGTCGCTGCACCACGCAGCTTCGGATGGTAGCAAGGAACAATAACAAATATTAAACCTTTAGAAAATCGTGAGGTTACAAAAAAAACAAACAATTTTACCCCGACGGGATTCGACCCCGGGTCTCTGCTCTGCAAGGCGGGGACTTTCACCGCTAGGCCATGCTAGTCGGACGGTACAAAGGAGGAAGGACGTTCTATTTCATTGGCGGCAGAAGACAGTTTGAAAAAAAAAATTAGTTTTTTAATCCCACATGTAGTGGGCAACTAGCTTTGCAAGGCTTTATCAAAGCCTACAAACGTAGTTAGGTCGATTGCCTTCGGGTAATCGATCCACCAACCTTTTGACCATCAAACAACCAATCAGACGCTGCCACATGGCACACATCAAAGCCCTCATCCATGTTAGCCACAACATCAACATGCATCCATGTCAGCATGCCTCCACATCAGCCAGCCACGTCAGCCTCGTCCACATCAGCCAACCATGTCAGCCTTGATCCTGGTGCTGCCAGCTCTGTCGCCACATCAGCATCTAGTTAGCTCTTATTCAACCTTGATCCACATGTTGCCAACTTTGCCACCATGTTATCCTACTGTCAGCTTCACCACCACGTCAGCATCCAGTCAGATCCTCAATATCTATGCGCTCCTCAGGATCCATGCGACAACCACTCCGCTGATCCTCAGGATCCGTGCAACAACTTCTCTGTCGCTTCTTGGGATTCATGCAATAACTTCTCCACCACTCCTCGAGATTCATGCCTTCAGCTTTCGTGCCTTACCTCAGGCCTCAGGATCCATGCCCCCTTAGCTTTTATACCAGTGTAAGTCTAATATGCAGTTAAACTTAGATTAGATAGGCCAAGGTAATAATAATTGACACGAAAATTACAAAGCCAAAAATATATATTAAACTAACCAGACGATTAATACATTAACGTGAACCTTATATAGGTTTAGAACTTGCATAATAATAGGAAATGGAAGGTGGAGGAAGATCAAGGAGTTTAGATAGAATGGAGGAGTAGGAGGTGGAGTGGGAGGTGGCAGTGAGCGTGGGGAGAGGAAGCAAGTGGAGTGATAAGGGAAAATGGATGGCAGGAAAGAAGAAAGGAGAATGGAGGGATAAGGAGAAACAAAATGAAATGGAGAAGAAATATCATGCCGACCATCCAACAAGATTAGCCGACAAAAGGTAAGTGTGTTCACACTGGGCTTAGAAAAACTAGATTTTTCTAAGCCTATTTCAAGCTAAGACCTGTTCACACTTGCAACAAGAAGACATCAGTATCGTGACATATGTCACCTGCCCGTCATCGACTTTTTCCATGCTCCTATGACCTCTTCCATAAATTGGCATATCCAGTTTCCCAATCCACCATCTCACCTCAGGTGGTCCAAGGCAAACCCTATGACCATTCCATAGCTATATGCTGCCACCCCCAGCACTACAATTGATATCTACACCTGATCCCCTTCTGCTTCTAGCAGTGGACCTCGTACATCTCGTCGTACAACTATGCTAATATCGTCTAACCCCATCTCATAATAAGTGGAGCTGATGTAGGACACTCCACCAAAGTGAAAACTAACTCAAGTAGGTTCTAAGGGAACCTCGCACTTGAGGAGTCAAGAAGCAACATATTGGAGATGAGGGTCATGATCAAAGCATGCGTCACCCCTAATACACCCTTCTCCAGCCACCACCACACTAGAATACCGCCTATCTGGCAGTTAGCATTAGCCTTCTCCACAACCCTCTCCACCCCCCTCTCCATCATTGAACCAAAACACTGTATCAATACCACTATCCATTGGTCATGGTGGGTTGTCCGGATAGGCAGTCCATCTATCAAAATCTATAGAATCTGATACACATCCTCCAGAGTAACAATCATCTCCCCTGTTGGGAGATGAAAAGTGTTAGTGCAGGAATCCCATATATTGATAAGGGTAGTCAAATATGCTCGATCCCCCACCATAGGCTCTAGATGCATCACGTGCTTGAGCCCAAGGGCATCAAGCCACTCCGAATCCACAACGGTCAGGGCATCTCGAGAATCAAAGAAAATAGTCGACTGGTGGTATCGACTCTTCACAACCTAAAAAAAACAAAATAAAATGAAAAAGGATATTAAGTACGTACTTAATATAAACAAAAACATCAAAATAAAATTGTACAATAGGAGACTACAATTTACAATTGTACAGCAAAAGTACAACATAAAAAGTATAGAAAAACAAAGTACAACAAAAGCACAAGAATCATTAAAATAAAACTGTATAGCAACGACAATAGACATGAAAATAATTGTACACTCAACATAAAATAACAAAAATCATATTAGGGTTTCAACCTTAATGTGAAAACAAAACAAAATAAAAAAATAATAAGGTTTCAACCTTAATATGGAAAAAACAAAAAAAATATATATAAAACATAGTAGGGTTTCAACCTTAATGTGAACACAAAATGACACAAAACATAAAACACGCACGAATAATAGGCAGAGAGAAGGAACATCATACTGGTCTCACCTCGGCTCCTCCACTCGAAGATCCAATTCATGCACTCATTATGTCCATAAAATTTTAGCAGCGCTTCGCTACGCACACTCGCAGCACTCCTCATCACTACTCCAAATCGCCAAGAAAAAAATATGGCAAATGAGCCCAAAACCTATTTTTGGTCCTTATATAGGCTGTTAGGCCTATAATAATTCCACCCTGGGATGATAACTCTAGTTAGTGCTCATCCCAACCTAGGAATATTACAAAATTGGCATTCGTCCCACCCTGGGACGATTACAGAAGAAGAAATAAAGCAACGAAAACTGCATCCAAAAAATACACCAAAAACAACAATAAATCTACCAAACAAAGGTGCCTTTGCACCTAAAATTCATGGCATGAAAAACCATCGTCGGGGTCATAAATACTCACTATCCTACTCCCTAATAAATCTTGGATAGCCAGAATGCTCCATGGGAAGAAGGATTTTCGATAATTTCTACCCCAATAGGCATCAAAGAAAAGGGTCAAAACCCACCAAAAATAGGTCCGATGGTTGGAAAAATGCATAAGCGTTCAACAAAAAACAACTGAAGGGACCCTTAAAAATGTCATCTTGGGTCAATCGACTCATGAATTTTCTCATTTTTGGTCATTCCATCATCGATTCGTCGCTTGAGGGGGTAGTCACCAATTAACAAATACACACCCAATCAAGGAAATGACATGCATTCAAACAATCATTGACAAAGACAATCACGCTCATGCTTGGGGAAGTAAACAAGAAATAATCATAGGCTAAAAAAACACTTGGCATTCTAGAAGCATGAATAAAAGGTTCCTCATACAAAAGGTTGTACCCTTTGCCTATTCATGACTGAACAATGTCTAAGATCAAGTACACCTCATGAAAAAAGGTTACACTTGAGTTGAGCTCCTTAGCTTGTCAGAAGTAAGGATTCAAGAATACATGCCCTTTCCATACTTGGGGCATCAAAATTTGGTTAGGTTATTGAGAAACCCTAATAATTAAGTTCTTTGGTCATCTATTTTTACTCAGCACTGTGCCACACACAACGCATACCAAAAAGGGGCATTTGTAGACACCAAAACAACACCAATATGATTATGTGACTACAATAACTGACCGAATTAGCATACATACCCCCTAGGGTAGCATCCAGAGGTTAAACAGTGGTCCTAACCACTCCCAAATCAGTTTTGGAATGTCAGAGGTCAGTTTTGCACCTTTTAACCACTCTGCTCTCTATTCGTCCCACCTTGGGACGAGTAGAATGCCACGATGATTAGCATCAATCACTCCAAGGTGGGACGATTAGTAGGTTTGACTGGAAAAAATTCAAACCTTGACAAATGGCAGCCCAAATCTACCACCTAACTCCACCTTCAAGGCATGGGAGTGCGAGGGAACGTTTCAAATCATGGAGGCCTCAACTAAGGAGCCCCTAATCAGGGAGGAATCTTCTCTCCCCATAAAAGGCATAATGATCCAAGTGGTGCCATCACATGTGCATGCAAAGGAGACCCATAGGTCTATAAAAATATGAGCCTCCTCACTCCAAAGAAGAATAGAGCTGGAGCATTTGGAGCAATGAAGTGCTGCCAAAATTGTACACCCATTCCTCTTTGTGCTTCCTACATCCCTAATCTCTCTCTTCTGAAAGAGAGGTTGTCGGGTGAACACTAGGAACACAATACAAATCCAAAACCCAAGCAATCAACCACAATCCCACCCCAAAATCATCGGAACACCCCCCTAGGATGTTTTGGACCCATCCTAATTGGATTGGTGTCAAAACTAGGCCCTAAACGGTGGGCGTCCCACCCTCGGGCGCCCCCCCAAACTGTTGTAGTCCTAATCGCCCCACCTTGGAGTGATTAGAAATATGTGCATGGTTTTTTTACTATTCTTTTTGCATTATTTTATATCTAATGTACTTATGTTGTTGTCCAAATTTCATTACTTTCTGACATGATTTGACCTGGTTTATGTTATTTTATGCGTCTACTAACATGTCGGGAGTGCCTTCAGATACAAGATGACCTGGGCAGAATCTGCCAAATATGACCTTTTGGATCATCTCAAAATGTTTTTTTTAGTCTAACTACAAGTTTGCAAGAGTTCTGGAGTCCCCTGGGCAGGACATTTGGAAGGTCAGTTTTTGCAAGCTTTGTTGTAGTCCCTAGCATCCCACCCCGAAGTGATTAGAAATTTGTGCATGATTTCCTTATTGTTATTTTTGCAATATGTCTCAAATGATATCCTAATGCCTCTATTAAAATTTGAACTCTTTCTGACATGATTTGACTATCGTTTTACTATTTTATGTGTTAACTAGCTCGTAGGGCGCACCTATCACATACAAGATAATATGGGAAAGATGTACAAATTACGGGCATTTGGGTAGTCTTAGGGTGACATATAATGCCTAACCTATGATTTTTAGGTGATTTGGATTAGCATAGGCAGGACATTGGAGCGCTCACTTTGGAGAGGCCCCCGATGGGTAAACGAGCATAACGGGGCCGTCCAATGCCGCTTCGATGCAAAATCAGGTGATACCAATTCTAGATGTTGTCCTTTAAATTTATACATCATTATGTACTTGATTTATCAATTGCATCACTGATATTCCACAAACGCCCACTGGAGGCCTTGGGGATTGCATATTTTTCTAGATACGCATATGCTATTAACGATTTATTGTCTTTTTGTGCACAGGATATCGCCACCAAGAATACTAGAGGGGAAAAAAAGGATGACGAATACATGTATACAAGAAGCAGCAACTTTTAGCCTGCCCACTTTGAATGTGGGCACGCGAAAGACGTTGGAAGTGTACCGTCTGATCTTGGAAGTGTAGCTTATTTCGGGCATACATTGATGTAACAAATTGTATCAAATATCCTGATCCCTAGAAGGGGGATGTATTGTAGTAATATTAAAAGCAATATCAATAAATGAGGCCCCGCTTTGTTTGCTTACATATTGTTTCTGCATCATTTCCTTCATGTATTCGTAGACTTAGCATCTGTATCTCCTTTTGTTTGCATCATATAGGTACACTATTTTTCTGTATGCTTTCAGCTTGTCATACCCTTTGGACTCACAAATTCTCCAAGTACATTAATGATATTGATGAATGAAGTGTTCAAAACCTTCCTAGGTAAGTATGTTATTATTTACTTGGATGACATTTGTTTTTAGCAAGGAAAAGGATGAACATTTGGAGCATGTTAGGACTATACTCCAAAGGTTGAGGGAAGAAAAGTTGCTGGTTAATCTTAAGAAGTGTGAATTTATGAAGGAGTATATGGTTTACTTAGGATTTGTGATCTCAAAGGAGGGCTTACGAATGGATCCAACCAAGGTACAAACAATCATTGATTGGCCTAAACCCAAGAGTATGTTTGAAACACGAAGTTTCCATTTCTTAGAAAGTTTCTACCAAAATTTTATCAAAAATTTCAGTAGCATATGTGCCCCAATAACTGAAAACATGAAGGGAGAATGCAAAGCATTCAAGTGGACAGTAGTAGCGGAGAAAAGTTTTAAAATTTTGAAGGCAAAGGTAATCGATCAACTCATTCTTGCTTTACGCGATTTTGATAAAGTATTTCAAGTTGATTGTGATGCAAGTGGAGAAGCAATAGTAGGTGTTTTAAGTCAAGAGGGAAGAGCAATAGCATACTTTAGTGATAATTTAAATGATGATAAGAAGAAATACTCAATTTATGATCAAGATTTTTATACCACTATTCAACCTCTCAATAAGTCGAGGTATTATATTCTACCTAAGGAAATTGT
Source organism: Wollemia nobilis (assembly GCA_028583015.1). Classification (NCBI taxonomy): domain Eukaryota; kingdom Viridiplantae; phylum Streptophyta; class Pinopsida; order Araucariales; family Araucariaceae; genus Wollemia; species Wollemia nobilis. Next base: position 235,715 of record JAQPPZ010000629.1, on the reverse strand, counting down.
TCTTTATACCGATCATCATGCCCTTCAATATGTGAACAACCAAGGTAAGCTAAATCAAAGGCACATAAAATATATTGAGTTTATTCAAAGTTATTCATTTTTCCTCAATCATAGGAGTGGAAATAGTAATAGAGTGGCAGATGCTCTAAGTAGGAGGTGCTTTCTATTGAGTAAGATATAGTTTAGTGTTGTTGGATTTGAGAACATGAAGAGTATGTATGAGGAATATTTGGACTTTAAGGAGGAATGGGCAGCTTGTAAGTTCCCCATTGAAGGAGATATTACCAAGTGGTTGGATTATTTCATCCAAGAAGGTCTATTTTTTAAAGGGCAGCAACTATGTATTCCAATAGGATCCATGAGAGATAATTTGATAAGGGAGAAGCATGGTGGTGGGCTAGGAGGTCATTTTGGAGGGGATAAAACATTGGTGCAACTAAAGGAATATTATTATTGGCCAAGAATGGGTAGGGATGTGCATAAAATGGTTCAAATATGTCAAATATGTCAATATGCCAAGGGTAACAGTAAAAACACAGGGTTATATCAGCCACTACCTACACCACAAAGACCATAGGAAGAGGTGAGTATGGATTTTATTCTTGGGATGACCAAAAAAAAAATGGTTATGAATCTATTTATGTAGTTGTTGATATATTTTCCAAAATGGCACATTTTATTCCTTGTAAGAAATAAAATGATGCTACACATGTTGCAAACTTGTTTTTTGAGGAGATAGTAAGGCTACATGGCTTGCCTAGAAGCATAGTTTCAGATAGAGACACAAATTTTGTGGACTGCTTTTGGAGGACATTAGGGAGGAGGTTGGGAACTAATTTGAAATTCAGTTCAACTTACCATCCACAAATGAATGGCTAAACGGAGGTGGTGAATAGGAGCCTTGGTAATTTGTTAAGGTGTTTAGTTTATGGGAGGCCAAAACAATGGGATATAGTGCTTGCACAAGCTAAGTTTTCCTATAACAAATATATCAATCAAAGCAATAGTAAGAGTCCTTTTTAGATTTTGTATGGTTTCAGTCCTAACAGGATTCATGAGCTGAGGGATAGTGTAGATATGAGAAAAAAAATTATTGTAGCTGAAGATTTCTCTAATTATTTACAAGAGTTGCATCAAGAAATCCACAATAAGTTAGAGGTAAGCAATCAAAGATGCAAACAATATGCAGATTTTAAAAGAAGAGAGCAAGAGTTTGAGGTTGTAGACTTAGTAATGGAATATCTAAGAAGAGAAAGGTTTCCTCAAGAAACCTACAACAAACTAAAATACAAGAAGATAGGATCGTGCAAGATCATACACAAGTTTTCAGCTAATGCATATGAGCTTGAACTACCCAATGGAGTTTAAATTTCACCTACATTTAATGTGGCTGATCTTTATAAGTACCATGAGGATGAAAAAAGTGCAGGAGGAGATAAAGCTTTAGATTTTCAAGCCTCTACTCTATTGTAATAGCAACTACCAGATACAAAGAAAGAAGAAATTGATGGTTTGATTGACACTCAGGTGGTGAAAAAGACTTGTGGGAAGGAGTACAAAGAATACTTGGTCCGATGGAAATAAAAAGGGATGGAAGATGCAACTTGGGTGGCTGATCATGAGCTTCTAAAGCATGGTTTTAGAGCACCATTTGAATGTTAATGAGTTCATTCTCATGAAACATTCTTCTACTTGGGGTGTTTGATGTAGAAGCATCTTCGAGAATAAAGCAATCTTGCTTTTCCCAAGTTTAGTTTCTTTAAATTTTTGGCTTGGTGCTTTTTTTGCTTTTGATTTTTGGTTTTCAAGGCCTCTATTATTAATTAAATTCATGTGGCCAATATTTAATGACTTTTATTTTTTTTCTTCGCCAATTTTGGTTGAGGGAAAAAATAAAGCATGGGGTGCTTTTTTCTACTTTTTTCGGAATTTTGCCCACCTTCTAAATATCCACACCTAGAATAAAGATAATTAAACAATATTTTAATTGGTGTTTGGAGTGTTTTATTTTGCTATTACATATGCATGAAGGAGTGGAGTACAACCTTGTAGTGAAATTTTAAAAAATTACACATTTCATTGGTGGAAGGGAAAAAGATTAAGCTAGATTTTATGGGCAATTTTGGGGTAAAAAAGAGGGAGACAGAAAAAGCTACGACCTGTCTTGGGAGAAGATATTCTTGGCTGGGAATACACTTGAATATCACAATTTTTTATTATTGAGAATACAAGCACAGAAGGGTATATTGTGAAATTGCATGTTACAGGGCTGATTGTAGGTGAAAGCTAGGAGGCACCCAGTTGATATTTGTCCTCACAAGAGGTTATTAGATTATATTTTGAATAGTTTATCAGTTTTTTTTGTGTGTTTAGACTGATTTTGATAATTTCTCAAATGTATTTCAATTTATATATGCAACCTTGAATGTGTAGAGAGACGTTGAAGTGTTGTAATTTCAATTTCTAGACTCTTTCCCTTTCCAATCAGTCTTATTATTATTTCCAAAAGTGTTGTAATCAGATTGAAGGCAATAAAATATTGTGTTTGCTATTATTTGTGCATCTTAAATTTTAATTCTACAAGATATCTTTGGCTACAACATTGCATATTTCTTGTGGAACATTGGGGTTGAGTTGCATCATTATGGGGCTTTGATTTAGGAAATGAATGAAGGATTGTTTTAGAGGTTAAAGGTATGAGACTTTAATTATTTAAGACATGAACATATTTGATGAAATTTAGACCTTGGTCTAAGTAGTACATGTTGGATGGCTCTCTAAGGGAACTTGAGAGGTGAAGATAAAAGTAAAAGAAAATTTTATAATATCCACTATGTATTAGATGGTTTGAAACTAAATTGAATTTTTTATAGTTGCAATTTGGTATAGTAAATGAATAGATGCATTTAGAGGTATACCTATCCTGAACCATGAGTACCTTTATCCCCTACTACCCTCAAATAACCAATGGGAAGAAAATACAAGAAATGATTTCAATGGAAATAAAGTATAGGTAATTTATATTTTATGCTGATTTACTTATGCTCAAATAGATTAGAATTGTGGGGAGATATCCTTGATGCAGTTAATGTAATATTATGTAAATTAAGGAGAATTTACCATGTAATATTTAATGCAATAACTATTTATTGGTTTAGAGAAGGTACTTTTACTTTATTTCCATGTTTGGTTATAATAGGTAACTGATTCTCTTTTCGTGGATGACATTCTCTTTTAGTGTTAATCCTTATTTATTTTTTGGATGCTTAGTGATTACTATTTTTTTTTAGTATCTAGATGTATTCTTGTTTGGTTGCTTAATAATAAAAATGCAAGAGTAGAGTTCTAGGGTGAACTCAAAGATGACCTAAGGGGATGAATAACCTCTTAGGGTGAACATAGGAGACATAAGGGAATTTAGACCCCCTTAGCGAGATAAAGGAATAAGTTATGGAGAGACTACATCTTAGTTAAGATAGCTCATCGTGTAGATGATATGGATAGCTTAACTTGAAATAATCCTAGCATACCTACACATAATGAACTGTGTATGGTATGGGGATGTGTGTATACCTTCGATGGACTAAGGATGATATGTTTAGCTCATCAAGAGTGATGAGATAGATGGACTTATTCACAGTAACACATGATACACCTTCACATATGGACTTTTGTTAGGGTACTTCATGAGATGTAGCTTTCAAGAAAACTTAGGTGATTGAAACTTTAGCCAAATATTAGTTGGGTTAGGGTTCATGAAGGGTTCATGTATCTCTCTCCTTAGTTGTATTTTTATATTTGTGTATTTTTGGGTCATTACATTTGGTATCAGAGCTCTAGGTATGAGGGTATAAATCTTCTTTGTGTGCTAAAGAGAATTAGACATCTCCAATGAAGGCTTGCGTAAGGTAAAGGATAAATATAGGATGATCTAGAATGTTGCAATCTAGAGCATACTTTAGAGTATCTTCCCTAAATTATATAGGTTATAAATATTTAGAATTAATTTAAATATAGTTGCACCAACTTTACTATTTGAGAGGAAATCATTTTTGTTGTGAAAGCATATATGGAATTGTTTAGAGTGTTTCTAAACATGTTAGGAGCAAGTAAGATCTCCATAATAGTAGAGATTTCAAACTGATTGAAGTGTTATAAAAGCATTGTAATTTCTTATTATTATGAATATAATGAGCATATTTTATCATTTTGGTATCAGAGTAGGTTTTCTCAAACAGATCAAAACCTATGGAGAGTGTTGTAAAGAGATTTGAAGCACATACTTTGTCAGAGAAACTCAAGTGGCCAGCACTCAGGATATTTGCAAGGAAGATCTTGATTAAAGCATCTCCAAGCAGCTTTGGAGAGAAGCATCTTTCCAAGGATTGCTTCTTATTCAAGCAAGAAGCAATAAAGGGAGCAATAAAGTGAAGCAAGTGAGGCTTCAAACCTTGAAGAGAGATTTTGAGAATATCAAGATGCAAGATGATGAAAGAGTGGGAGATTATTGTGTGATAGTGAAATCCATTGTAAACAAAATACAAACCCTTGGAGAAGACATCAAAACTAAAGTAGTGGTGAAGAAATTATTGAGAAAACTTCTTCATAAATGGAACCATATTTATATTATTATTTAGGATTCAAAATATCTTTCTAAACTCTATTTTGATGCTCTAATTTGTTCTTTGATGTCTCATGAAGAAATATTGCAGGGTGCTACATCTACAAGCTATGGAGGTGATGAGAAATAATTTTTATAAAAATAAGGTGATAATGCACAAGGAATAGGACAAGGACAAGGAAAATTAAGAGGCAAAAGGAGAGGAAAAGGAAGAGGACGAGGTAGATCAGGAGGTGGAAATCAAGGAAGAGGAGGTGACAAATCAAAGAAATATTGTTATAATTGTGGCAAGGTTGGTCACTTTGCTAGAGATTGTTGGTCCAATAATTCTCAACATGGAAGAGGTCAATATGGAAACTATGGAGAAGAGGAAGGAGATTATTCAAATTTGTTCCTCACCTATGGAAAATTAGATCAAAATCTTAATGAAACTTAGATTTTGTATACTGGTTGTTCCAATCACATGAGTGGCAAAGAGGAGATCTTTGCTACAATGGATTTCTCCTACAAATCAAAGATAAAATTAGGATATGAAAAGGCACTACAAGTTGAAGGTATTGGAGCCATGGACGTTCCAAAAAAATAAGGTACCAAGAATGTAAATGACATCTATTACACCCCAAAACTCAAACATAATTTTCTTAGTGTTGGAAAAATGATGGAGAAGAACTATAGGATTGTTTTTGATGAAGGAAAATGTATATTTTTTGATAAAATGTAATAGAGTTATTACACAAGTACCTATGACAAATAATAGGTTATTTCCTCTTAATTTTTGGGAATAAGGGGTTGCTCAAATTGCTAGCGTAGTTATTGCTAATCCAAGTGTGCTTTGGCACTTGAGATTTGGTTATATTAATTTTGCAAGCTTGAAGTTGTTGACTTCTCAAGCTATGGTAAGTGGACTTCCAAGAGTTAAATAACACAAGGAGGTGTGTGAAGGATGTGTTTTGTAAAAGCACTCAAGATCAAAGTTTATAAAGGGACAAGCATGGAGAGAAAAACATCCACTACAATTGGTGCATTCAGATATTTGTGGTCTAATGAAAACCAAAAGCATTGGTAACAACTCTTATTTTCTCACTTTCATTTATGATTTCTCTAAGATGTGTTGGATTTATTTTTTGAAAACTAAAGATGAAGATTTTGATTGTTTCATATATTTCAAAAATAATGTAGAGAACCAAAGTGAGTTTGTTGTAAAAAGTCTCAGGACTGATAAAGGAGGAGAGTATTATTTAAATGCATTTCTAAAATATTGTAAATATTATAGAATAAAAAAGGTAATTCACAATTGTCTACACCCCACAACAAAATGGTGTGGCTGAAAGAAAGAACCACACTATAGTAGAAATTGCTAGATCAATGTTGCAAACTAAGAATCTAAGTAACATGTATTTGGTTGATACTGTTAGAATTAGTGTTTACATTTTGAATAGGAGTCCTATTTCTAGTTTAGATGGTATTACTCCTTATGAAGGATGCTATGGCAAAAATCCAAATGTAAAACAATTTAAGGTTTTTGGTTGTCTTGCATATGCCCACATTCCTGATGAGCAAAGAAAGAAACTTGACCCCAAAATTCAAGCATGTATTTTTTTTGGATATTGTGAGTCTTCTAAATCATATAGGCTCTATAATCCCAAAACACATAAAATTGTACTCTCCAGGGATGTAATTTTTTATGAAGGAGGATAATGGGGTCATTAAAAACGTTTTTTGATGATGGATCTCATGATGCAATTTCCTCTCAAGTGCAACCCAAAAACAACAAAGAAAGTCCTCCAAGCCCAAGTATGAGTGCTACTTCAAGTACAAAAAATGCTACTCCAAGTCCTTCTCCACAAATATCAGTAATTTCTTCACCTATGGATATTGATTATCCATCTAGAGGTAAAATAACACTTCAACACCATCAATATTTTCAAATTTTGGATAAGAATTTTCAGAAAATATACACTAGAAGTCAAGCTAATGAAATGAATGCAATTTTGAAAAGACTTGAAAATATGCATATGTATGGTGATGATGACTCCCAAGATCCTAAGGGAGATGTAGTCAATTATGATTTAATGACTAGTGTAGAGTTAGAGCCATCTAGCTATGAAAAATCAAGTGCTCATGATGTATGGTGAAAAGCCATGAAAGAGGAAATACCCTCTATGAAAAGGAATGATACTTGGGAGCTAGTGGAGCTTCCTAAGGGCAAAAAATGTGTTGGATGAAAATGAGTCTACAAGACCAAATTCAATACTGATAGAAGCATTGAAAGACACAAGGCAAGACTTGTAGCGAAAGGGTTCACTCAGAAGTATGGGATTGACTATGAGGAGACCTTTGCTTCTGTTGCTAGACATGAGACAATCAAATCAGTAATTTCTTTGGCTACCCACAAAGGGTGAAAATTTTGGCACATGGATGTAAAGAGTGTATTTCTCAATGGGTAATTGAATGAAGAGGTTTTTGCGCAATAATCTCAAGGATTTGAAGAACACTTGAATGAAGAGGTTTTTGCGCAATAATCTCAAGGATTTGAAGAACAAGGTAAGGATCACATTGTCTACAAACTAAAGAAAGCATTGTATGGTCTCAAGAAAGCACCAAGATCATGGTACTCACACATTGATGGCTAATTTCAAAGGTATGGATTCACTAGAAGCAAAAGTGAACCTACCCTCTACTACATGAAACAAGGTAAAGATATTCTGATTGTATAATTATATGTGGATGATCTAATATTCATGGGTAGTAGTGCTAATATGAATGAGGATTTCAAATACTCCATGATGAAATAATTTGAAATGAAATATCTAGGTTTAATGCATTACTTCCTAGGCATGGAGGTACATAAAACAGATAAAGGGATATTCATATGTCAACACAAATATGCTCAAGATATGATCAAGAAATTTTCTATGGAGTAATGCAAGCCTGTTGAAACTCCAACGGGTCATGGGATCCAATTGAGAAAATATGATGGAGCACAAAAATTTGACATGACCACTTATAGGAGCATGGTTGGGAGTCTAATGTTCCTCACCAACATAAGGTCGTATATTCAGTATGTTGTTTCTCTTATTTCAAGGTATATTGTTGATCCATATGAACTTCATTTTCAAGCAACTAAGAGAATTTTGAGATATGTAAAGGGTACATTGGATTTTGGGATCCATTACCACAAATGTAATTTTGTAAAATTAGTTGGCTTTAGTGATAGTTATTGGGGCAACAATATAGATGATAGAAAATCTACTTCAAGAAATTGTTTTAGTCTTAGGTCAGGACTAATTACTTGGAGTTCCAAAAAGTAGACTATTGTAGCATTATCATCTACTGAAGCTGAGTACATAGCAATCACAAATGCTAGTACCCAAGATTTATGGTTGATAAAAGTACTTGAAGAAATAGGATAAAGACAAAGTGGTCCTACACGATTGTACTGTGACAATATGAGTGCCATCCAATTGGAACATAATCCTATCCACCATAGCAGGTCAAAGCACTTTGACATAAAGTATCACTTCATTTGAGACATGGTGGAGAAATAGGTGATTGAGCTACAACATTGTAGCACTTTGGACAACATAGCGGACATATTCACCAAAGGAGTTGCGAAAGATCAGTATATAAAGCTAAGAGACTGTCTAGTCAGTCCTCTCAACTTTAAGGGGGAGAATGTTGGACTCTAGAGCATACTTTAGAGTATCTTCCCGAAAGTATATAGGTTCTAAATATTTATAATTCATTTAAATATTGTTGCACCAAATTTACTATTTGAGAGGAAATCAGTTTTTTTGTGAGAGCATATAGGGAATTGTTTAGAGTGTTTCTAAAAATAGTAGGAGCAAGTAAGATCTCCATAATAGTAGATATTTCAAACTTATTGGAGTGCTATAAAAGCATTATAATTTCTTATGATTATGAATATAATGAGCATATTTTCTCATAGAATACCCTATTTTCTAGAATCTAACGAGAATTAACCCTAAGGTAGAGTGGATTTTAGGATGCCTTAGTAAAGGCTTCGGTATCAATGACATATCCTATCCTAAGATATTACCCTAGTTAGATTGTTAATGCATCTAGCAAGAGAATTCTATATTATGGCTTGAATTAGAAATACAACTTAAGATGAAACTGTAATATAATATTCTTTCTTTGATGGAACTAGGTTAAGATGCCACTTAAGACTAGAAGATGGAGGCCTATGACTAGACAAACTTGAAAAAGTAATGTAAAATAATAAAACCATGATGGGGGATAAATAAGCCCCAATAGGGAGGTATAAGACCTCACTGCTATGGTAAATGCTATGTAGGATTAGATAAGACAATTGATAGAAACAACTATGAACTATAATTTACAAGTTTGAGGCTCAGAGATTGGTCTAGATGGTGGACTAACTATAGAAAAAGTGCAAGCCAAAACCTTAGTGGAAAAGGAAACAACTAAGGACATGCAAAAAATTAGTATCTCCAAGTTTGATGGGTAGGGCAATGGGGATACAGTTGAATCATGGCTGAGATAAGCAGAGGTTCACTTTATGGTAAAAGGCTACTCATTAGGAACTTGAAAACTTTGGGCTACAATTAACCTAGAAGGGGCTGCTCTGGAATGGTGGGAAACCCACTATGAGGAAACTAATATTGAACCTATTGACACTCCATGGGAAGAATTTATAAACATATTTAAGAATATATTCCTAAAAGAGCATTTCTATCTTAAAATTTGAGGAATTTGCTAGTATTAAACAAGGAACCATCATAGTAGATGTGTACTATAAGAAGCTGGTAAGATTGTTTAAATATGTACCCATTTATAATGAGAAAATACGGGTTCACAAGTTCAATCTTGGTTTGGAGTCTAGGTTAAAGCATGATGTAGACATGCAGGAGCCTAAATCATTGCAAAAGGTATATGACCTAGTAAAGAAAGTAGAGTCACACTTCTGTTATAAATATGGCACCCTACCCAAGCAAGCTCGATAGGAGCTAAAGAAGAGGAATAGTGTTGGGTTTGTAAAATGGGAGGCTGATCAATATCGAAATCCTAAGAACCCCAAAAATCCTAAGAAGAAACCTTATTGAAATTATATGAAGTTCAAGAAGAACTTTCATAAGAAGAATAACAAACCCAATAATATAAAACCTCAACTATAGAAGTTGCAAACTCCAACTCCAGCAGTTAAAATCAGGAATCAAAAACCTAAAAAATAGCAAGAACCCAAGGAAGGGTAATCCAATTATCAGGGACCTAATTACTATAATTAATGTATATATCAAGCAAGGACTAGCACAACTAATGAAAAATGGAAGGAATCAAAACATCAGATCTATGTCGCAACTGGGAAGTAGAAGCTAGAGGGACAAACCACCCCATTACTTGTGAAAGGTAAGGGTTTTAATAAGCAAGTAAACATTTTCATAGATAATGGGGCCATTGACAGTTTTATTTTGTCTATTATAGCAAGGACTGTATCAGAATGGATTGGATATTTGGCTCAAGGGTGGAATATTGAGTATGGTTATGGGTAGACCTACTCGGTGAACTAGTGTTATCCTATGGCAGGAATCACTCTATATAAGGGGACTATAGAATATTGTTTATATGCAGCTCCCCTACACACCTTTTATGGGGTCCTAGGGATGGATTGGCTACAGGATCATAAAGCCTTAATTAATTTTCAACACTGATGGATTGAGTATTTAGAAGAAGGTAGGAGGAGACTAAGAGTTCATAACAAACAAAGGGTATTTTAACCTTAGATGTTGTCCGCTATGCAATTGAAAAAAAATCTAAAGAGAGAAGGAATAGTGTATGTTGTAAAAATTAATGAAGTGGAAGACTATGAGAAAGGAGAAATACTAAGACAACATATCATTTTACAATATTTTTAGGATGTATTTCCAGAGGACCTACCTGGGCTGCCTCTTGTATGGTAATTTAACTTCACAATTGAACTTATGATAGGAGTTGAGCCTATTCATAGATCCTTGTATAATATGAATCCTATTGAAATGAAAGAAATAAAGGTTCAATTGTAGGGATTATTAGAGAATATTTTGATAAAACCAAGTGTGTCACTATGGGGTGTGCCAGTTTTATTTGTGAAAAAAAGTATGGTTCATTAATATTATGTATTGATTATAGGATGCTAAATAAGGCTACAATAAAAAATCGGTATCCTTTACCTAGGATTGAAGATTTATTTGATCAACTAAAGGATTCCAATGTGTTTACTAAGATTGATATAATATCAAGGTATCACCAGTTAATAATTTATGAAGAAGACACTCACAACATGACATTTAAGACTAGGTATGATCATTATGAGTTTACGGTTCTACCCTTTGGACTAACTAATGCCCCAACGACTTTAATGAACTTAATGAATAGTGTATTACAAAGGTATTTGGATCAGTTTGTCTTGGTATTCCTAGATGATATCCTTATATAATCTCAATATAGATAATATCACAATAAACATCTTAGAATCATGTTAGAATTGCTAAGGAAAAATCAACTTTATGGAAATATAGCTAAGAGTGAATTCTATGTTCCAAAGGTAGGATATATTGGACATGTCATATGAGCAAAGGGAATTGATGTGGATCCAGAGAAGAGATAGGCTATCCTAAATTAGCCACCCCCTACTAATGTGACTTAAGTGTGAAGCTTCATGGTGTTAACGAGCTACTATAGATGTTATATAAAGGATTAATCCAAGATTGTTGGACCCATAACTAAGCTTCAAAATAAGGGAAAGGAATGTTGGACATTTTGAGTCCCTAAGCCAAATTTGTCATTGATGTCACCGAATGAAGTCATCATTAATACCAAATATTTCAGAAGGAAACAAAGGGGATAAAATGGTTATTTGATATCCAGGAAGAAGGCCAAAGATCAAGTGAAATAGTGCAAAAGACAAAAGTTAAAAATGAGTTATAATATTTATTTTATAAATTATTTAAATTCAGTGTGAATTTAAATTTTATAAATAAATATTAAAGGTACTTTATCAAAGGTATAATATTATAATAGTGGTTATTATAATATTAATGTGCCATGGTGAAAACCCAAATAAAACAATTATAATTTTTATTACAATATTTTTTAAGGAAAAAGTGGGTATTATAAAGCCTAAAGATATTTTAATAAACCCAAAGGTTGGGTTTAAGACCAAATGCATTCAAAGCCTTTATGATCTCCGTCGACATCATAGAAAATAACAAGGAAAGTTCCAATATTTTTAAAGTAGTGGAAGAAGAATATAAATATTATGCCTAAAGTTCAAATTGATTTTCCTTGCTCTAAAGTGAAAATATTGGCTTGCGAAGAAAGAGCTCGTGTGTGTATGCGAAAAAGATGACAACAAAGTGTTGAAGGGAGGAAGCTCAGATTTTCAAAGTTGCATAAGACAACATGGTCTAGTGGCATTTTGGAAAGCATAAAAGCATTGGCTTGCAAGGGAGTTCGTGTTCAAATCACGATGGGTGCATCATGAGGTGTGTTGAGTGAAGTACCTATGGCACATGTTCTTTTTCCAAGGTGGAAGGAGAGAGTGGAGATTAAGAAGCATGTGGTGCTTCATTAATATCAATGAGTGCTTGGATCGTGTGGTGACTTTGGCCACAGTTAAGGTGCTCATAGGAGGCAACGTCGAGGGTTCAATTCCCTCCAAAGGTAAAGGTAATATTTTGATTTTAATTTTAATTAAATACCTAATTTGGAGGTATAAGGTTGTTTAGTGGTTGAGTTTGGAAAGGTTGCTTTGTAATAAAGTTTTGGTAGTTGAGAATTACCTTTAGGAGTTATAAGGAGAATTTTGTTTTTATTTTTAAGTCTTAAAATTGTTATTGTGGAATATTGAAAGGTTAAGACTTTGTGGGTAGTATGTTATTTTGAATTAAGGGTTTTTGTGATTATTGTAAGCATATTGATTACTAATCAAGTTGGAGTGATAAGGTGTAACTTTGACATTATTTTTGTGATTTGTTTTGTTGAATAAAATTATCCTCTAATCCTTATTAAGATTGAAAAAGAATTAATTGTGAGTGTGGCAGATTTGTGAGACCAACTACTTGAAATTCAAAAGGTATGGGTAAATTATTCTTTGGTTGACTTGGCTGATTGGATTTATTGAAAATTAAGTTTGGAGTGAAAAGGAATTGATTAGGGTTTCATTTTCAAAAGTGGTTGAGTTATTGCTTCAAGGTATTCTGATTTGAGAGTTGATATTAAGACCTTGTTTTATTAGCATTGTTGTTGAGATCATTGGTTGAGTGAATTGTTTGAGTTAATGCTTCAAGGTTTTATGAAATTGAGAGTTGTGATCAAAATATTGTTTGATAAGCATGGTTTTTGAAGTGAGTTGTTATGCAAAGAACTTGAACTAGGGTTTGAAAAGATCATGAGTATCATTTTTATGTGAGATTTTTTGTTGAGAATTATTAGAAACATTTTGAGTTGGATGATACATGCTTGGACTAGGGTTTGTGAGCAAGAGTTTTTTCTTGAAGTGATAGGTTGAGTAGATTTGATTGAGCCTAGTCAAGTGGATGTATGAAGTGATTATTCAAGTTACATAAAACAAACTATTCTATATTCAAATTGAGTTGAGAAAGTGATTAAGTTTTTGAGTATAGAACATATTGAGTCTCTAACAATTCTCTTTATGTTTCTATGATATTGGACAAGTTTTGTGTGATCTTGTTGAGTAGATTTGGACAAGTTTTGCATGAGCTTGTTGAGAAGATTTGGACAAGTTCTGTGTGAGCTTGTTGAGTAGATTTGAACAAGTTCTATGTGAGATTTTTGAGCAGATTTGTACAGGTTTTGTATGGACCTGTTGAGTAGATTTCAGCAGGTTATGAGTGGACCTATTGAGCAAAGTTGGGCAGGTTCTATGTGGACCTGTTGAGAAGATTTAGTCAAGTTATCTGTGGACTTGTTGAGCAGATTTTGATAGGTTCTATGTGGATCTATTGAGCATATTTGAGTAGGTTCTAAATGGAACTATTGAGTAGAGCTATGCTATACCGATTAGACTATGTTTAGTGCAGAATTGAAATAGATATTTGGAGATGAAAAAGTAGAGAGGAAAATAGTCTTCGATGGATAGAGATCCATCAATCAAGGTAGTGAGGATAGGTCTTCTAAGTGGGGACAAGAGTCTTCAGTGGGGAGAGATCCACAAGCCAGAGTAGTGGAGGTAGTAGTCTTCTAGAGGATCATCATCCAGAGTAGAGGAGAAGGAGTTCTACTATGGATAGATATCCACAAACCATATTTAGGGGATCAACATATTCTTTGGACAAAGGTCCATAAACATTGTAATTGGGAAGGATTACCAAAATATTATTTTAAAAATATTTAGAAGAAATGCTTTCTCCGTGGAAGTAGCCATATTTGGGTGAACCACATAAAAATTATGTCTCTCATGTGTGTGATGCTTACTATTTTATTAATGTTGATGCTACTATTTGGATTAAAAAGCAAAAAGTTTTATTGTATACTTGTCAACCCCCCTCTTAGTATAAGCACATGCTCTTCAATTGGTATCAGAGTGGGTCTCTCCATGAAAAGACTAACAACTTGGAATAGGATCCTTCGATAGCACACATTACTTTATAAAGTGAAGAAGAGACTATGTTTGATATAAAATATGAATTCTTTGCTGCTCTCAAAAAATTAGAAAGACGTAGAGAGAATAATTCAAGCTTGAAAGAGCAAGTTCAAGAAGATGAAGAAGCAAGGATGAAACTTATACAGAGTCTCACATAACTCAAGATTAAGGTAGAAGAAGGAAAGAATATTGAGGAAGATATTACATATCTATTGAGATCTAAGAAAAAAATATGTGAAAGATTGGAAGCAATAATTTTTCTCCTAAGGAATAAAGTGGAAAGTACCAAGGTACTACAAGATACAAAATATGAGAAGCAAAAATAGGAATCAAGTCTCCAAAACACATAAAATTCAAGCAAGGTAAAGCAAGCAAAGGACATCAAAAAGGAATAAAGCAAAGAACCCTAGATAAGAGTCAATCATAAGAGAAAGGTAACTTCTCCTCAAATTCCAAGACATCCAAATAGGTTACATAATTTCTTCCATCGACATTGTTTTTCTTGCAATAAATATGGTCATAGAGTTGCACATTGTATTCATTATGCAAGATACAATAGAAATTTCAACTCCTTTGCACCTCTCATGGATGATGATGTCATATGTTACAAATGCAATAATTTTGGGCACAAGGCTATATGGTGTAAAATGATATCTCCTAAGTCTAGAAAAATAATTCCAAAAACTAGGAAGGATGAAAGAAAGAATGTTAGGGCTAAATAAATGTTAGTATAAACAATCCTTCATGCTCAAGATAAATAAGAATAATGGTATCTTGATAGTGGTTTCTCTAGTCACATGACAAGAGACAGGGATATCATTGTACTAAAAGAAACAAATAGAGGATCAGTTAGTTTTGGTGATAATAGATCAACAAAGATTGTTGGGAAAGAAACTCTGAGTCTAGACAATGGAAAAACAAAAATAGAGAATATTTTGTACATAAAAGGGCTAAAACACAATATATTGAGTATAATTCAACTTTGTGATCAAGGATACATGGTCACCTTTCATCTAGATAGGTGTGAAATAAGGAAAATAAAATCTGGAAAAATAATTGCCAATGCAAGAATGACCCCAAACAACTTATACATTCTCAATGAGATAAAAGGGAAAAAATTCTTTCTATCGCAAGAATATGAGAGTTGGTTGTGGCATAGAATATTGGGTAATTTGAATTTTGACAACATAGTCATAATAAGCAACAAATATGTAGTTAGAGATTTACCCAAAATAATAAGACCTCAAAACATAATTTGTGCACCTTGTCAACATGGAAAGAAAATAATGGAAACTTTTAAACCAAAAGGCTATATATCTTATGAGCCTTTGAGTCTAATACATACTGATTTGTGTGGTCCTACCAGAACACAAAGTATTCATGGTGAGAGTTACTTCATGTTGTTTGTAGATGATTATTCTAGAATGGTTTGGGTAACCTTTCTAAAAGAGAAGTCAGAGGCCTTTGAAAAATTTAAAGAATTCAAGGGATTGGTTGAAAATGAAACAGGCAAAAGGATTAAGTGTCTACGACCCAAAAAAGGAGGAGAATTTACTTCAAATAAATTTGTAGAATTTTTTGAACAACATGGAATCAAGAGAGAATACTCAGCGGCAAGAACTCCTCAACAAAATGGAATAGTTTAAAGTAAGAACAAGATTGTTGAAAACATGTCTACAACTATGTTGTATGAATATAAGTTATCAGATGGTTTTTGGAAATAAGTGATATCCAAAATAGTACACATAATTACCAGGGCTCAATTAATGGTAAATCATCACAAGACTGCATATGAGATTTGGAAAGGAAGACCTTCTACTGTAAAATATTTCAAAATATTTAGAAGCAAATGTTACATAATACGGGAAGATAAAAACTTGGGTAAGTTTGATCCAAGATGTGATGAGGGAATTTTTCTTGGTTATTTTTTACAAAGAGTAAATCCTACATATGTTTCAACAAAAGAACACGCACTATGGTGGAAAGTATGAATGTGACAATTGATGAGAAGACAGATTCCAGAGAATGAATTCAGCAAACTATGTATTACAAAGATGGATGTTGTCAAGAAGAATATTGTGAGGAATCAGACAAATATGAAGAAGATGTGAATGGTGAGTGATTTAGTAAAATAGGAAATATTGCATTGACCTTAAAACTTAGGTTACATAGTTTAAATAGGCGGTAAATAACCTATTCGAGAAAGAAAGGGGGAAAGGAGAAATTGGGGGAAAAGAAGGATGAAGGGAATTCTCTTGCCGCCCAAATTGCTGTCGTCCACTGCCGTCCAGGTAAGGTAAAAGGTAAGTTACCTTTACCCCTAGTAAAATCAAATTTTTAACTTTTACTGATGGTAATTCCCAACATTCTCCCCCTTAAAGTTGAGAGGACTAACTATATAGTCTCTCAGCTTTATAAATTGAGCTTTAGCCATGCCTTTGGTGAAGATGTCTGCTAGATTATCCAAAGTGCTACAATATTGAAGCTCAACTATCTGCTGTTCCACCATATATCTTATGAAGTGATACTTCATATCAAAATTTTTGACCTTTTGTGGTGGATTGGATTATATGCCAACTGTATGGCACTTATATTATCACAATTCAGTTTGGTTGGACCAATTTGTTTTTCGCCAATCTCTTCAAGGATTTTCCTCAACCAGAGGATCTGAGTACTTGCATGAGTGATTGCTATGTACTCAGCTTCTGTAGATGATAATGCTACAATAGATTGCTTTTTGGAACTCCAAGTTATTAGTCCTGAACCTAGACTAAAACAGTTCCCTAATGTAGATTTTTTGTCATCTATATTACTGCCCCAATCGCTGTCACTATAACCAAATAACTTCATAGAGTTAGACTTGTGGTAATGGATTCCAAAATCCAATGTACCTTTTACATATCGTAAAATTTGTTTGGTTTCTTGAAGATGCAACTTGGATGGGCATGCCATAAATCGTGATACAAGAGAAACAACATACTGTATATCTGGCCTAGTGTTGGTGAGAAACATTAAACTCCCAACCATGCTTCTGTAATTGGTCAAGTCAACATTTGGTGCTCCATCTTCTTTGCTTAGCTGGATTCCATGTCCAGTTGGTGTTTCAGCTGATTTGCACTGCTGCATAGCAAATTTCTTGATCATGTCATGAGCATATTTTTGTTGACATATGAAGATCCCATTCTTTGATTGATGTACTTCCATTCCTAGAAAGTATCTCATTAATCCGAGATCCTTCATATCAAACTGATTCATCATGGAGTTTTTGAACTCCATATTCATTTTATCATTACTACCCATGAATATTAGATCATCCACATATAAACAAACTATGAGGATATCTACTCCATTTTTAGGTAGTATAATGTTGGTTCACTCTTGCTTTTTGTGAAACCATATTTGCTGAAATAGCCGTCAATTCGTGAGTACCATGCTCTTGGTGCTTGCTTGAGGCCATATAGTGTTTTTTTCAATTTATAAACAAGGTTCTATTTTCCTGGTTCTTGGAAGCCTTGAGGTTGTTGAACATACACCTCTTCTGTCAGGTATCCATTTAAAAATGCACTTTTCACATCCATGTGTTGTATTTTCCATCCTTTATGGGCTGCCAAGGAAAGAACAGTTCTGATTGTTTCTTATCGAGCAACTGGAGCAAAGGTTGCCTCATAATCTATTCCATATTTCTGAGTAAAACCTTTGGCTACTAATCTCGCCTTGTGCCTTTCAATGCTTCCATTAGCATTTAATTTGGTCTTATAGACCCATTTACATCCAACACATTTTTTTCCCTTGGGAAGCTTCACAAGCTCCCAAGTATCATTCTTTTTAATTGAGGATATTTCCTCTTCCATGGAATCTTGCCATATATTTTTAGTGCATGCTTTTTCATAGCTAGATGGTTCTAGCTATGCAGCAGCCAACAAAGCATAATTGACTACATCACCCCTTGGTTCATGAGACTCATCATCTCCTGACATTTGAAGATTTTCAAGTCTTGACAAAATGTCATCCATCTCACTAGCTTGACTCCTAGTGTATCTTTGTTGAAAATTCCTATCCAACATTTGAGAAGGTGGATGACTCTGTAGTATTCGCTTTCCTCTATTTGTCTCTTTCCTTCGAGAAATTGAATCAATATACATAAGACTTGGAGCACTTACAGATCTTTGAAATCATTTTGGAGAATTTGGGGGTGCCAACAAATTCCTTCTTGGACTTGGTGTACCACTTGATGTACTTGATGAAGTTTCCTGATGTGGAGTTTGTGGAGGAGGACTGCTTTTCTTGGGTTGTACCATTATGGGAGGTACTGGTGTGGTATTGTCCGAATTAGAGTCAAAATCAACAATTTTTTTATGACCCCATTCTCCCCCTTCATCAAAAATTACATCCCTAGAGATAATGATTTTATGTGTCGTGGGATTGTACAATCTATATCCTTTGGTTGAATCACAATACCCTACAAAAACACATGCTTGGCTCTTTGGATCAAGCTTCTTTCGCTTCTCTTCAGGAATGTGTGCATAAGCTAAAGAACCAAATACTCTGAAATGTTTGACATTTGGTTTCTTACCGTACCATCCTTCATAAGGAGTGATACCATCTAAACTAGAAGTCGGACTTCTATTTAGAATATATGCACTTGTTCTCACTGCATCTGCCCAATAGCTGTTTGTGAGATGTTTTGCCTGAAGCATTGTTCGTGCCATTTCAACAAGGGTGCGGTTCTTTCTCTCAGCCACACCGTTCTGCTGTGGGGTGTAGGCAGTAGTGAATTGCCTCTTTATCCCATTTTGCTTACAATAATGAAGAAATTCATTTGAGGAGTACTCTCCTCCTTTATCAGTGCGAAGACATTTGACATAGTAGTCACTTTGCTTTTCTACATTATTTTTGAAGTCTATGAAGCAATCAAATGCTTCATCTTTGTGTTTCAGAAAATACAACCAACACATTCTAGAATAATCATCTATGAATGTTAGAAAATAAGAATTGTTTCCAAGGCTCTTTGTTTGCATTGGAACACAGATGTCCGAATGTACTAGCTGAAGAGGATAACTTGCTCTCCACGCTTGGCCTCTTGGAAACTTCTTTTTGGAGTGCTTTCCCAAAGCACATGCTTCGCATACTTTTTTATGTTCTAGAATTTTTTGTAGTCCTGTCACCATAGCTTGTGATGTTAACATTTTCAAGCTAGCGGAATTGAGGTGACCATATCTCAAGTGCCACAATTCACTTGGATTTGAAATAGCAATGTTTGCAAGTTGAGCTCCCCCTGGCTCACCAAACTTTAGAGGGAACAACCTATTCTTTGTCATAGGTACTTCTGTGATGACCCGGTTACAATTGTTTTTATCAAATATTGTACATTTTCTTTCATCAAAAACTAATTTGTAATGCTTCTCCATCATTTGGCCAACACTTAACAAATTGTGTTGTAGTTGTGGAGTATAGTATATGTCATTCACATTTTTAAGGCCTTCTTTTGTGGGAACTTCCATAGCTCCTATGCCTTCAACTTGCAAGGATTTATTATCCCCTAACTTAACTTGAGATTTGTAATTTGAATCTAATGTAGCAAAGAGATTTTCTTTGCCACTCATGTGGTTGGAGCAACCAGTATCCAAAATCCATGTATCATTTAGATTTTGATCTGGTTGTCCATAAGAGAGAAAAATATTTGGTGGACCTTCTTCTTCTCCGTAGAATGAGCCATATTGACTACTTTGATCTTTTGAAGATTTTGACCAGCAGTCACGAGCGAAGTGGCCTTGTTTCCCACAATTGAAACAAGCTATTTTGGTCTTATTACTTCCTCGTCCTTGATTTCCACGGCCTGCATTGCCGCTTTGGTTCTGATTGGCTCCTCTATTTTGATTTCCACCTCTATTTTGATTACCTCCTCTGTAGGAGTTGCTTTGTCTCTTGCCTCTTTGTTTTTGTCCTCTGCCTCTACCTCTTCCTTGTCCTCGTCTTACACTTTCATTCGAAGTGAAGGCTTTATCATCACCTCCATAGCTTGTTGAAGGTGCACCTTGAAGTCGCTCTTCATGTGATGTTAATGATCCAATCAAACTATCAAATGTAAGAGTAGAAAGATCTTTGGATTCTTCAATTATGATTGCAATGTGATTCCACTTAGGAAGAAGAGTTCGCAACACTTTCTTCACAATTGTTTCATTTTTTGTGTCTTCACCTAAAGTTTGCATCATATCAACTACTGCTTTAACACGAACACAATAGTCTCCAACTCTTTCATTGTCCTTCATTCTGAGATTTTCAAAATCTCTTTTCAAGGTCTGAAGCCTGACTTGCTTTACTTTATCACTTCCTTGGAATCCTTCTTTCAAGGCATTCCATGCATCTGTAGCAGTTAAATAAGATGCAATTCTTGGAAAGATACTAGGATCTAGTGCTGATTGAAGATGGTATAAGGCAAATGAATTATTTTTCTGTGCATCTTTGTAGATCTTCTTATCATTTGCACTTAAGGTAGTCCAATCTATTGGAGCAATGTAACCGTCTTCAATAATATCCCATAGTCCTTTTTCGATGAGTAATGTCCTCATATTGATGGACCAGTACTCATAATTATCCCCTCTGAATTCGGGAATAGGTAGATTATTATGTGAACCCATTTTTTAATCTACTAAAACAAGAAACCTCTCTTTTATAGTCTTATTGGAAAAAGACTTTACAAACTATCAAGCCCTGCTTGATTTACAATAAAAAACAACTCAAATTTGTTCAGAAATTACAAAATTGTCAACGACTTGTTCATCATCGTCACTGATCAATATTATTTCAGGAGAAGGAGGTTGTAGGATTTCAACTGAATTACTATAATGAGTATATTCGGATCCTTGTGCAGCAATTGCAATTGTGTCAGATTGTTCAAACTTGCTGTCGAAGGAGTTATTCTCTGAATCTGCATCGTATCCTTGATCAGGATTTCTCTGGTGTGCAATAATCGCGTTTTGCAACTGTGAAAAACTGTATTCAGACTTAGTGTTTTCACGTGCCTATCAAAGTCTTCAGGTGTTGTTCTCAGTAACACCTTGCAGAGAGCATGATAACAACCTTCCGATCTTATCATTTAAGAAAATTTCCCAGAAATTTTCTTTTACAAGAATTTCCTCTTAGGAAATAGTAAAAAAAATTAAACTTTCTAAGTTAAAAAAAAATTTAACTTTCTAAGTTTTTTTTTAACTTTTACATATATTTCTTCTTAGGAAATTTCAAGCAATAAAAGCTTTCACATATATTTCCTCTTAGGAAATTTCAAGCAATTTAAATTTTTTTTATAAAAGCAAAGGAACAGTTAAAAAACTAAAAAAAATATATATATTTTTTAATTTTAAACTTATTCCTTTAGTTTTGCTTTTGATTAAAAAAAATTTAATAAAAAAAATTGATTTTCTATCGACCCCGTCGAGAGTCGATCCTGCAGCCTCGCGGGTCACAAGGCTGAGGGTAGCCGCTGAGGTACCCAGGCTGATCCGGGAGCAGCTAGCGCTCCCTGCCCTATAGCCTTCGCAAAATCATGCGAGGCTAAAAAATTTGATCCTGCCGAGGATCGAACATTCGACCTCACGGGATTCAAGGCTTACGGTAGCCGCTATGCTATCGGGCTGATCTGGAAGCTAAGCTGGTGGCTCCCAGCCTTCTAGCCTGCGCGTCGAGCGCGAAGCTTTTAATTGGCTTCGCGCTTTGGCGCGAAGCTTATTTTATTTCTGGGACTTTAGTCCCACATCGCCTGTGAGGCGATGTTAAAGCTTCTTAAAAGAAGCAAAGCACGTATAGTGCTTTGATTGCCTACGGGCAATCGCCAACTATGCAGATCCTTTTGCCTCGGTTCACGAGCGCAGGTTGCCACGTCGTTGCACCTCGGGCCGCGTGCCAGTCACTCCACGTCATGCCATGTCACACCATAGATCGCCACGTCGCTACACCTCGGGCCGCACGCCAGTCACTCCAGATCACACCACATCACGCCATAAGTGCCTCGGGCCGTGTGCAGGTCACCAGCCACATCAGCAGTGCTGCCTCAAGAATCGTGCCAATCTGCTGCTCCTGCAGGCCGCCTCGTCCAGCTCCACCAGTGCCTCGGGAGTCACGCCGATCTGCTCCTGTGGGCCGCCTCGGGATCCATGCCACCTCGGACTGCGGGCCCCACCGCCTCGGGAATCACGTCGCTCTGATACCAAATGTGAATGGTGAGTGATTTAGTAAAATAGGAAATATTGCATTGACCTTCAAACTTAGGTTACATAGTTTAAATAGGCGATAAATAACCTATTCGAGAAATAAAGGGGGAAAGGAGAAATTGGGGGAAAAGAAGGATGAAGGGAATTCTCTTGCCGCCCAAATTGCTGCCGTCCACTGCCATCCAGGTAAGGTAAAAGGTAAGTTACCTTTACCCCTAGTAAAATCAAATTTTTAACTTTTACTGATGGTAATTTCCAACAGAAGAAACACAAAGGATCCTTCCTAAGACTCCTTTTGGGTATGTAAAAAACACCATACAAAAGATAATATCATTGGGAATATATATGAAATACAAATAAGGAGAAGAATAATAAAACCATCTCAACAAGCAATTTTTTCTTTGTTGTCTAAGATTGAGCCAAAAGACTTCACTTAGGCTATTGAGGATGAATTTTGGGTTAAAGAAATGAATGAGGAGTTGGATCAGATAGATAAGAGCAAAACTTAGGAACTTGTTCCCTGACCAAAAGACAAAAATGTGACTGGCACAAAATGGGTATTTAGAAATAAGTTGATTGAAGATGAACAAGTGGTCAAAAATAAAGTAAGGTTAGTATGCAAAGGTTATGCCCAAGTGGAAGGAATTGACATTGATGAAAATTTTTCTCCAGTTGCATGAATTGAAGATATAAGGATGTTTTTAGCTTTCTCAAGTTTAAATAACTTCAAGGTATATCATATGGATATCAATTCAACATTTATAAATGGGGTTTTAGAAGAAGATGTCTATATTGAACAACCAGAGAGATTCATACTAGCAGATACACTAGATCAGGTATGCAAATTGAAAAAGGTATTGTATGGTTTAAAACAAGCTCCCAAGGCATGGTACTCAAGATTGGATAAGTATATTCAAGAACATGGATTCAGGAAAGGAATAGAAAATAGTAATTTGTATATCAAAAATGATGGAAATTATATTCTAATAGTGGTTGTTTATGTTGATGACATAATTTTTGGAGGAAACAATGATAATATGTGCAAAGACTTTGCTAAGAATATGCAAAATGAACTTGAGATGTCTATGCTTGGTGAATTTTCCTTCTTTCTTGGACTTCATATTTCATAATCAGAAAGGGGATCATTTCTCTCTCAAGCCAAGTACATCAAGAAAATGTGAAATAAATTAAAATTAGAATATTGCAAACCAGTAAGTACTCCTATGGTCATAGGATGCAATTTGAGTAAGGATGATGAATCTCCAGAGGCAGATCAGAGATTATACAGATCTATAATTGGTAGCTTATTATATGTTACAACTACAATACTAGACATAGTATATTCAGTGGGATTAGTGGAAAGGTTTTAAGAAGCACCTAAGGAAACA
Organism: Wollemia nobilis; assembly: GCA_028583015.1. Lineage (NCBI taxonomy): Eukaryota > Viridiplantae > Streptophyta > Pinopsida > Araucariales > Araucariaceae > Wollemia > Wollemia nobilis. The sequence continues at coordinate 211,874 of JAQPPZ010000629.1, read as the reverse complement.
CATGTGGCAATAGTAAAAAGAATATTTAGGTATCTAAAAGGGACTTGGATTTTGGGCTTTGGTACCCCAAAAGTTACAGTTTCACACTAATAGCATATACAGATGCATATTGGACCGACAACATTGATGATAGAAAAAGCACAAGTGGAGGAGCATTCGTTCTTAGAGAATGTCTAGTATCTTTGTTAAGTAAGAAGTAGGTTTCAGTATCTCTATCTATAGTAGAGGTAGAATATATTATAGCAGTAGCCAGTTATACACAGGTTTTATGGATGAATAGAACTCTAGAGGACTTCAAGATAAAGCATGATCAGTCCATTCCTATACTATGTGATAATACAAGTTCCATAAGTATCTCAAAAAATCTGGTAATGCAATCCAGGACAAAGCACATTCCAATTAAGTATCATTTTTTGAGATAACAAGTTATGGATAAACATGTCAAAGTGGAATATGTCACTACAAAGGAACAAATAGCAGATATTTTCACTAAGTTTCTTTTAAAGGAAACTATTGAGTATCTTCGAGGAAAATTGGGAGTGACACTCCCACCCTAGAATTAACCACCTCATGAGGAGGTGGGGGAGGGGCAAATATAAGAAGCTCATTCTTAGCCCCGAGCCCCAAAGGTGACCCTTTGCTATTAATTTCAAAGGGGGAGAGATTTGATATTTTATAGAGTATTGATCCAGGTAAAGCAATGTCCCAGGGGGAACATAAGGAAAAATAAAATTCAGGTTTCGATAAGAAGAGTATGGGTTACCATCAATGACAAAGGGGCAGATTGTTATATATTTTGAGTCCCTAAGTCAAAGTTGTCATTGATGTCACCATATGAAGTCATAATTAGTACCAAATATTTTAGTAGGAAACAAAGGCGATAAAATGGTTATTTGATATCGAGGAAGAAAGCCAAAGATCAAGTGAAACAATGCAAAATATAGAAGTTAAAAAGGAGTTATAATATTTATTTTATAAATTATTTAAATTCAGTGTGAATTTAATTTTTATAAATAAATATTAAAGGTACTTTATCAAAGGTATAATATTATAATAGTGGTTATTATAATATTAATTTTCCATGGTGAAAACCCAAATAAAACATTTATAATTTTTATTATAATGTTTTATAAGGCAAAAGTGGGTTTTTTAAAAGTCAAAATATATTTTAATAAACCCAAAGGTTGGTTTTAATACCAAAGGAATTCGAAGCCTTTATGATCTCCACCAACGTCATAGAAAACAACAAGGAAAGCACCGACATTTTCAAAGTAGTGGAAGAAGCATATAAATACTATGCCTAAAGTTCAAATTGATTATCCTTGCTCTAAAGTCTAAATATTGGCTTGCAAAAGAAAGGGCTCATGTGTGTATGCGAAAAACATGACAACAAAGTGTTGAACAAAGGAAGCTTCATTTTTTAAAGTTGCATAAGACAACGTGGTATAGTGGTATTTTGGAAAGTGCAAAATCGTTGGCTTGCAAGGGAGTCTGTATTCGAATCACGACGGGTGCATCGTGAGGTGTGTTGAGTGAAGCACCTATGGTGCACGTTATTTTGCCAAGGTGGAAGGAGAGAGTGGAGATTAAGAATCACATGGTGCTTCATTAATATCAACAAGCACTTGGATCATGCGGTGACTTTGGCCATGGTTAAGGCACTCATAGGGGGCAACATCGAGGGTTTGATTCCCTCCAAAGGAAAAGGTAATATTTTGATTTTAATTTTAATTAAACGCATAATTTGGAGGTATAAGGTTGTTTAGTGGTTGAGTTTGGAAAGGTTTCTTTGTAATAAAGTTGTGGTATTTGAGAATTACCTTTAGGAGTTATAATGAGAATTCTATTTTTATTTTTAAGTCTTAAAATTGCTATTGTGGAATATTGAAAGGTTAAGACTTTGTGGGTAGTATGTTATTTTGAATTAAGGGTTTTTGTGATTAATGTGATTATATTGATTACTAATCAAGTTGGAGTGATAAGGTGTAATTTTGATATTATTTTTGTGATATGTTTTGTTGAAGAAGATTATCCTCTAAACCTTATTGAGATTGGAAAAGAAGTAATTGTGAGTGTGGGAGATTTGTGAGACCAACTACTTGACATTCAAAAGGTATGGGAAAATTCTTCTTTGGTTGACTTGGTTGATTGGATTTATTAAAAATTAAGTTTGGAGTGAAAAGGAATTGATTAGGGTTTCCTTTTTGAAAGTGGTTGAGTTATTGCTTCAATGTTTTTTGATTTGAGAGTTGATATTAAGACCTTGTTTTATTAGCATGGTTATTGAGATCATTGGTTGAGTGAAGTGTTTGAGTTAATGATTCAAGGTTTTCTAAAATTGAGTAGTTGTGATCAAAAAATTATTTGATGAGCATTTTTTTTGAAGTGAGTTGTTATCCAAAGAACTTGAACTATGATTTGAAAAGATCATGAGTATCATTGTTATGTGAGATTTTTTGTTGAGCATTTTTGAAAACATTTTGAGTTGGGTGATACATGCTTGGACTAGGGTTTGCAAGCAAGAGTTGTTTCTTGAAGTGATTGGTTGAGTAGATTTGATTGAGCCTAGTCAAGTTGATGTATGAAGTGATTGTTGAAGTTCCATAAAACAAACTATTCTATATTCAAATTGAGTTGAGAAAGTGATTGAGTTTTTGAGTATAGAACATATTGAGTCTCTAACAATTCTCTTTATGAGTCTATGAGATTGATTTGAGTTGAATGATTGAGCATTGATTAAAGAACATATTGAGTCTCTAACAGTTCTTGTTATGTTTCTATGAGATTGGACAAGTTTTGTGTGAGTTTTTTGAGCAGATTTGGACATGTTATGTGTGAGCTTGTTGAGCAGATTTGGATAAGTTTTGTGTGAGCTTGTTGAGAAGATTTGGACAAGTTATGTGTCAGATTGTTGAGTAGATTTGGACAGATTTTGTGTGGACCTGTTGAGTAGATTTGAGCAGGTTCTGAGTGGATCTATTGATCAAAGTTGTGCAGGTTTTATGTAGACTTGTTGAGCAGATTTGGATAGGTTTTGTGTGGATCTTTTTAGAAGATTTATACAGGTTCTATGTGGACCTATTGAGTAGATTTGAGCAGGTTCTGAGTGGAATTATTTATAAGAGTTGTGCTAGACCAACTAGACTATGTTTAGTGCAAAATTGAGATAGATATTTTGAGGTGACAAAGCAGAGAGGATAGTTGAAGAACACAAGATTATACTAAGAGGGGGGTGAATAGTATAAGACCACTTTTTACTTTTATTTTAAATTCAATATTATGCAGTGTATACATAGCAGTATCAATATCAATAATCAAAGCAATACATAAAACACCATCTGCAAAAGTGACACAATAATTTACATGGTTCACCCAATGTGGGCTACTCCACAGAGAAAATATTTTTCTAAAACTTTCTCAATCAATATATTGGGAATCCTTCCCAACTAAAATGTTTATGGACCTCTGTACAAAGGATTTACTGATCCACTAAATCTTAAGTTTGTGGATCTCTTCCATAGGATAACTCTTTCCCCTTCTACTCTAGCTAATGATATTCTAGAAGACTCTATCTCTCTACTGCACTAACTTGTGGATCTCTCTCCACTTGAAGACTCCTCACTTAGATCTGTCTTCAATTGTCTTTGTTGCTAGATATCTATCCAATGAGACTCTGTCCTCTGTACTTTGTCACCTCCAAATATATATCAATAGGCTCACTCAAAACCTTCTCAAATTTGCTCTATAGGTCCACTCAAAACCTACTCAAATATGCTCAATAGGCTCACCCAAAACCTGCTCAAATATGCTCAATAGGATGACTTAGAACCTTCTCAAGTATTCTCAATAGGCTCACTTAGAACCTACTCAAATATTCTCAATAAGTTCACTAAGAACCTACTCAAATTTTCTCAATAGGCTCACTCAGAGCCTGCTCATATCTACTCAATAGTCTCACTCATAACCTGCTCAAATCTGCTCAATAGGCTCACTCAAAACATGCTCAAATTTTCTTAATAGGCTCACTCAGAACCTGCTCAAATATGCTCAATAGGCTCACTCAAAACTTGATCAAATATACTCAATAGGCTCACTCATAACCTTCTAAAATCTGATCAATAGGTTCACTCAGAACCTACTCAAATATGCTCAATAGGATCACTCAAAACCTGCTCAAATATGCTTAATAGGCTCACTTAGAACCTGCTCAAATCTTCTCAACAAGCTCACTTAGAACTTATCCAAATATTCTCAACAAGCTCACTTATAAATTGTCCCAATATGTTCAACAAGATCAATCAGAACTTGTCCAAATATGCTCAATAAGTCCTCTCTAGGACTTGATCAAATTTGCATAGCAAGCTTTCTCAAAATCAGTCCACAAGCCTTCTCAAATAATTACCTCAAATCAGCTCAACAAAATCTCAGCTCAATATCATAGAAGCATAAAGAGAATTGTTAGAGACTCAATATGTTCTATACTCAAATCCTAATCTCGACTCAAATCAATCTCAACTCAGCAATCTCATAGAAGCATAAAGAGAATTGTTAGAGACTCAATATGTTCTATACTCAATTCTCAATCTCAAATCAACTCAAAATCAGAATATAGAATAGTTTTTTTTATGGAACTTGAACAACCACTTCACACAATCACTTGACTAGGCTCAAACAAATCTACTCAACCAATCACCACAAGGAGCAACTCTTTCTAACAAACCCTAGTTAAAACATGAATCAACCAACTCAAAATGTTTCCAATAATGTTCAACAACAAATCTCACATAAAAATGATACTCATGTTCTTATCTAACTAAAGTTCAAGTTATTTGCACAACCAATGGGCTTCAACAATAATGCTTATAAAACATTCTTCACATAACAATGATACTCATGTTCTTCTCAAACCCTAACTCAGGTTTTTCACACAACTAATGGGTTCAACAAAAATAGTTATAAAACAAGGTTTTAACCATAACTCTCAAACCAGAAATCCTTGAAAAATTCAACCAACAACTCTCAAAAGGAAACCACAATCAATCCTTTTCACTACAATGATATTTTCAAAAATTAACCACCCAAATAAATCAATGGAGAATATTGCCCATACCTTATTGATGCCAAAAATTTGTCCATAAAATCTACCACATTCGACACATATTACTTTTCCAATCTCAACAAGGGTTAGTGGACTTCAAATAATAATCACAAGATAAAGTATAACTCAATTTACACCTTTTTACTCCAACTCAATAATCACATCCACCAAATTCCATCTATAGAAAAACCCTCTAAAATAATAATCAATAAGTCACTATTATAATCCTCAAATTCAAAACCCTTATTTCTCCTAAAATAATGCTCTCAAAAATTCAAATCAATACCATAAGGCTCAAATAATCATCTATGGATTTCACCAACAAAATAATTATTTAACCTTTTAAACACAACAAATAACCCTTATCACTCCAAACTTTAGGGCATCAATAAAAATTAATTAACAAAAAATTCATACCTCATCAAGGGGTTTCGACCCCTCAACTTGCCCTCACCATGAGCACCTTAGCTATGGCTAAGGTTGCAACATAAGATATTCATTCATTCGTAAAGGGAAAGGCACAACATGCCTTTTCTTTGCCTCATTGCCCATGTGTGCCAACTCACCATGCGCCTTGGGTGCTCCACTTCGCAATTTTGAAAATGACTCTACCAAAACATGAGCGTACAACCTTGTGCCTCCCAATGCCTTTGCATTTCTTGAATTGCCAAAATGCCACACTACCCACATTGTCTTAGGATTCGACCACTCCCTATTTATTCCTTGCTTCTGCCTTTAAATTTTTTTTGCACGAGCTAGATTCACATACACTAGCCAAAAAAAAGAGCACGATCAAGGATAGATGTTAATTAACCTTAGGTGCCCCTTTATATAGTCTTATCCCTCATATTCGATGGCATTGGTGATAATTTCTACTTTGGAAATTTAAATTTAGATTTAAATTTTAAAATATTAAAATTTAAACTTTAAACTTCAAATTTAAATAACTTTGTCACCGGGACTCCTTTTTCGATGAAACAAAAAGCCAACTTGGGTTTTAAGAAAAACCCATTTCAAATCTGCCATACTTGGTTTTAAATAAAAACCCTTTGCTAAGATTCCATTGAAGCTCATTTTTGGAACCAAATTCCATGCATCCTTTTGATCAAAACCTTTGATTCGCATGAAGCTGTTTGTGGAGAAAATCATAGTGCTTACTTACATAGGTACTTTTGACATCAATGACAACTTTTTAGCTTAGGGACTCAAAATGGCCAACAATATCCCCCTTTTTCATTGATGGAAACCCATATTCATTTACTAAAATCTGACCTTCTTTTCTGCTCCCCCTAGGACTTTGCTCCCCCTGGCTCAATGCTATCTCAAATATCAAATATCTCTCCATATCAAAAACTCTCCCCAATATACAAATGTCTTCCCCTTTATCATCAATGGCAAAGGGTCACCTTTAGGGCTCGGGGCTAAGAATGAGCCTCTTAGCTTAGCCCCTCCCCCACCTCCACATGAGGTGGTTAATTATAGGGTGGGAGTATTTCTACTTCCCAAAAGCATAGATATATGATTTTATCTTTATCTCTTCTTTTGTTAGTTTTTTGAACCCTCTCACTATTGCTTTCCAAGATATCATCCTTATTCCTATCATCACTTCTGTTCTTGTCATCATTTCTGTTCCTGTTTGTGATCCTATTTTTATCCATGTTCCTATTCTTGTTTTTTTTTATTCTCTATTATTTTTTGAGTCTCTATTCCTATTCATGTTACCATTCCTATTCATGTTCATGTACCTATTCTTGTTCCTATTCATGTCCATGTTCCTGTTCCTATTCCTATTCCTATTCTCATCCATGTTCCTATTCCTGTTCTTGTTATCATCCATATTCTTGTTCCTATTCATACATGCTTCTGGAATATTTTCTCTACACCATATTGTTGTGTCCATCATTATTGCACTTATAACACTTGATGTTATTATTCCTTGGAGGTGCAAATGTCTTAGGATACCTTTTAGTGAAGTCATATCCTCTTCTTCCATGAACCTTGTAATTCATTGCTTTGTGACCATACTCATTACATGAGTAGTAATACCCATGGAAAGGTTATCATTTCCCATATTACTATATTTCATATGACCTACACTATGAAGCCATGTGCCCAAACCTATGACATGAGAAGCATCTCCCATTGAAACTTCCTTGCCTAGACCTCATTGGTATCCTGTTCTGATTGTTGTTCCTTCTGTATCTTCTTTGTGCATTGTTCCTCTCTTTGTTGAACTCTTTGTTATCCAAATCAGCCTTTGATGTCCCACTTTTACTTAAACTATCTTCTTATGATGTATCTTCTTCTGAAGTTTCTTCTTCATCAAGACTTGAAGTAGATTATTTTTCTTGTTTCTTTTGAACCTTTCCAAAGCCAAGATATGTTGAACATGATGTTCATTGTTGTCCACAGATGAACTTATCCAAGTTCTTAGAGCTATTTGTGAAACTCTTCATCTTTATCTTGGATTCCTTTAAGTATTATTTTAGAGTAGCCACTTCTTGTGCTAACTTCTCACATTCCAAAATCTTTGCTTCTAACTTATCCTTGAACTTGCTTACCTTAGCATTTGACTTCTATAAATCCTCTATGAGCAATAACCTTTCTTCATCACATTCTTGAAACTTACTTTCAAGCTTAAAGTGTTGCTTTCTTACCTTATTTACTGTGTCAAGGGCATGGATAAGTTCTCCCTTGATATCATAACCATTATCTATTGAGTAATCCTCTATTTGTCTACATTTTTCCTTATCATTACTTCCCTTTGGCTTGTCTTATATAGGATGACTTACTTTATATTCTAGAGCCATTAGAAGATTATCATCTAGCATTTCAAGTGCATATTCAAAACCATCATCATTGAAACTATAGCGATCCCTAGTGCAATTATCTTGAGAATAATTAAAGTCTTTCTATCTACCATAAATAGGACTTCATCTCTATCATTGTCTGAAAAACTAGCATCATTATCAATTGAGTACTTACTTGAATTATCTACATAGTAGCATTTTTTTGCCTTTTGAATAACTTATTTCCTTTTAGGTTTTGTCCATCCTTGCCTTTCTTTCGGTTCATGTGTTTTTTTGATTTCTTGTACCTGTGATCCTATTTTACTTCATCACTATTGTACTTTGGCTCTTTGCACTCTATTGCATAGTGTTCATACTTTATACAATTTAAGCACTTAATAGATATTATATCTATGAATATTTTGGAACATTTATCTCTTCTACCATAGTTATCTTCTTCATCACTAGATGACTCACTGCTTGATTATGTGTTTTTACCTTTTTTATTTTTGTCCACTTTGAATGTAGCTTCTTTCAAAGGAATATGATATTTTGTTCTTATCTCAAAAGTAGTAAGCATGCCAAGAAAAGAATTCCTTGTCAACGAATCACTATAAATTGATGTTTCTATAGAATACAAATTTTCACTATACCTTTTTGGAAGAGTTCTCAAGATCTTATCATAAGCATCAGATTCATCAACCTTCATTCCAATACCTCTCATATCATGTACAAGCTCATCAATCTTACTAAGATAATCATAAATATTTTCATCATCTCTCATTCTTAAGTTCTCAAATTATCCTTTGAGATTTATTATATTAGCTTTCCTGACACCTTTATCACCCTCATATATGTCATGAAGTAGATCCCACATATATTTTGTTGTTTTACAATCCATAAACTTCATAGATTTTGATCTACACAATCCTTTTATAATTTCATTCATAGCTCTTGAATTTGCATGCATTAGAAGCTTACCTTCCTTATATATAGGAGGATTAACTGTTGAATCATATCCAAGTTCCACTGCATCCCAAACTTCATTTCCAAGTGCCATCAGGTAAAATCTCATCAGTATACACTAATACAAGAAGTCACTTCCATCAAATACTGGTACTAAATTATTGAACGACCCATCCTTTTTATCCTTGTGATCCATTGTGTTCTTAGATCACTTTTCCTTCAAGCTATCAAACTCTTTTGAAGGAACCCACTCTAATACCAATTGAAGAACACAAGCTTATACTGAGAGGGAGGGTGAATAGTATAAGACCACTTTTTACTTTTCTTTTCAATTAAATATTATGCAGTGTATAGATAGCAGTATCAATATCAATAATCAAAGAAATACACAAAACACCATCCATAAAAGTGACACAACAATTTACGCGGTTCACCCAATGCGAGCTACTCCATAGAGAAAATATTTTGCTAAAATTTTTTTAATCAATCTCTTTGGAATCCTTCCCAATTACAATTTTTATGGACCTCTATCCAAAGGAGATGTTGATCCCCTAAATTTCAAGTTCATGGATCTATTCCACAGGAGAACTCTTTCCCCTTCTGCTTTGGCTAGTGATCTTCTAGAAGACTCTATTTCTCTGCTGCACTAACTTGTGGATCTCTCTCTACTTGATTTATCTTCAATTTTCCTGGCTACTGGATATCTATCCATAGAGACTCTATCCTCTATACTCTATCACATCCAAAGCTCTATCAATAGACTCAGAACCTTCTCAAATCTTCTCAATAGTTCCACTCATAACCTGCTCAAATATGCTCAATACACTCACTCAAAACCTGCTAAAATATTCTTAGTAGTCTCACTCAGAACCTACTCAAATATGCTTAATAGGCTCACTTAGAACCTGCTCAAATATGCTCAATAGGTTCACTTAGAACCTACTCAAATATTATCAATAGGCTCACTTAGAATCTGCTTAAATATGCTCAATAGGCTCAATCATAACCTACTCAAATATGCTCAATAGGTTCACTCAGAACCTTCTCAAATATGCTTAATAGGATCACTCATAACTTGCTCAAATATGCTCAATAGGTTCACTCAGAACCTACTCAAATATTCTCAATAGGCTCACTTAGAACCTGCTCAAATCTGCTTAATAGGTTCACTCAGAACCTACTCAAATATGATCAATAGGCTCACTCATAACCTGCTCAAATCTACTCAATAGGCTCACTCAGAACCTTCTCAAATCTGCTCAACAAGCTCACTCAAAACTTGTCCAAATATGCTAAACAAGCTCACTCATAACTTGTCCAAATATGCTAAAAAACTCACTCAGAACTTCTCCAAATCTGCTCAATAAGTCCTCTCTAGGACTTGCTCAAATCTGCATAGCAAGCTTTCACAAAAGCTTACTCAAAATCAGTCCATATGCCTTCTCAAAGACTTACCTCAAATCAGCTCAACAAAATATCAACTCAATCTCATAGAAGCATAAAGAGAATTGTTAGACTCAATATGTTCTATACTCAAATCTCAATCTCAACTCAAATCAATATCAACTCAACAATCTCATAGAAGCATAAAGATAATTGTCAGAGAATCAATATGTTCTATACTCAAATCCCAATCTCAACTCAACTCAAAATCAAAATATAGAATAGTTTATTTTATGGAACTTGAACAACCACTTCACACAATCACTTGACTAGGCTCAAACAACTCTACTCAACCAATCACCACAAGAAGAAACTCTTTCTCACAAACCCTAGTCAAAACATGAATCAACCAACTCAAAATGTTTTCAATAATGTTCAACAACAAATCTCACATAAAAATGATACACATGTTTTTCTCTAACTCAAGTTCAAGTTCTTTGCACAACCAATGGGCTTCAACAATAATTCTTATAAAACATTCTTCACATAACAATGATACTCATGTTCTTATCAAACCCTAACTCAGGTTTTTCACACAACTAATGGCTTCAACAATAATTCTTATAAAACATGGTTTTAACCATAAATATCAAACCAGAAATCCTTGAAAAATTCAACCAACAACTCTCAAAAGGAAACCACAATCAATCCTTTTCACTACAATGATATTTTCAAAAATTAACCACCCAAATAAATCAATGGATAATATTGCCCATACCTTATTGATGCCAAAAAGTTGTCCATAAAATCTACCATACTCAACACATATTATTTTTCCAGTATCAACAAGGGTTAGTGGAATTCAAATAATAATCACAAGATAAAGTATAACTCAATTTACACCTTTTTACTCCAACTCAATAATCACATCCACCAAAGTCCATTTATAGAAAAACCCTCTACAAGAATAATCAATAAATCACTATTATAATCCTAAAATTCAACACCCTTATTTCTCCTAAAATAATGCTCTCAAAAATTCAAATCAATACCATAAGGTTCAAATAATCATCTATGGCTTTCACCAACAAAATAATTATTTAACCTTTTAAACACAACATAGGTTTTACAAAATGAAATATTTTCTAACCCTTATCACTCCAAACTTTAGGGCATCAATAAAAATTAATTAGAAAAAATTTCATACGTCCTCAAGGGGTTTCAACCCCTCAACCTTCCCTCACCGCGAGTGCCTTATCCATGGCTAAGGTTGCCACATGAGCTAGCCGCTCATTCACAAAGAGAAAGGCACAACATACCTTTTATTTGCCTCATTGCCCACGTGTGCCAAATCACCATGTGCCTTGGGAATTCCACTTCATAATTGCCAAAATGACTCTATCAAAACTCAAATGTACGACCTCATTCCTCCCAATGCCTTTGCACTTCTCGAGTTGCCAACAGGCCATACTACTCACGTTGTCTTGGGATTCGACCAAACTCCAATTTATTCGTTGCTTCTACCTTTAAACATTTTTTGCACGAGCTCGATTCACATACACTAGCCAAAAAAATAGCATGAGCAAGTATAGATGTTTATAAATATTATGCACCATTTTATATAGTCTTCTCACTCATATTCAATGACATCGGTAGGAATTTTGACTTTGGAAATTTAAATTTTAAAATATTAAAATTTAAACTTTAAACTTCAAAGTTAAATAACTTTGTCACCAAGACTCCTCTTTCGATGAAACAAAAAGCCAACTTGGGTTTTAAGAAAAATCTATTTCAAATATACCATCCTTGGTTTTACATAAAAGCCCTTTGCTAATATTCCCTTGAAACTCCTTTCTAGAAGCAAATGTCGTGCATCCTTTTGTTCAAAACCATTGCTTCTCATGAAGCTCTTTGTGGAGAAAATCGTAGTGCTTACTTGCATAGGTCCTTTTGATATCAATGATAACTTTTTAGCTTAGGGACTCAAAATGGCCAACAACAATAGTCTCCAGTGGATAGAGATCCATCAGCCAAGGTAGTGAGGACAGGTCTTTTGATTGAGGACAAGAGTCTTTAGTGGAGAGAGATCCACAAGCCAGAGAAGTGGAGGTAGTAGTCTTCTATAGGATCATCATCTAGAGTAGAGGAGAAGGAGTTCTCCTATGGATAGAGATCCAAAAACCAGATCTAGGGGATCATCATATCCTTTGGATAGATGTCCATAAACATTGTAATTGGGAAGGATTCTGAAAATATTATTTGAGAAATATTTAGAAGAAATACTTTCTCCATGGAAGTAGCCATCTTTGGGTGAACCATGTAAAAATTATGTCTCTCATGTGTGTGATGCTTTGTGTCATGCTTAGTATTTTATTAATGTTGATGCTACTATTTGTATTAAAAAGCAAAAAAATTTATTGTATACTTTTCACCCCCCCTCTCAGTATAAGCACATGTTCTTCAAGGAATTCAAGTGGTCAAAAAAGTATGAGGTTGCCTTTGCACTACTAAATAATAATCTTACTACTACATCAATACTAAACGTTCCCGATCCACAAGGGGACTTTTTAGTGTGCACTGATTCCTCAATAAATGGGTTAGGAGGGGTACTATCACAAGAAGAGTTAGTAGTGGCATATACTTCAAGGAATCTCAAAAAGCATGAAGTTAATTATGCTACACATGATTTAGAGCTAGCTGTAGTGGTGCATGCTTTAAAGGTTTGGTGCCACTACTTGGTGGGAAGACCATTTGAATTAAAGACCGACCATAAAAATATATGGTACATATTCACCCAACCAATACTCAATGCGAGACAAAGAAGATGGGTAGAATTTCTCGTTGAGTATGATTTTGATATTGAGTACATAAAAGGAAAATAGAATAAAGTAGTTGATGCTTTGAGTAGAAGAAAATATATAGCAGCCATAACTAAGAAATCCAAGTTAATATGAACAAATATCCTAAAGGAAATAAGGAATTTAGTGTGAAAGATGAATTTATGTGTTATAAGGGAAGGATCATCATACCAAAGATGGGCAATTTTAGAAACTTAATAATGCAAGAAGCCCATAGATCTCCTTATTCTGCTCATGGATAAGAATGAAGAAGGACATCATGGATTTTATTTCTCGATGCCTTGAATGTCAAAAATTTAAGGAAGAATGCTAGAATCCTGTAGGAAAACTATATTTGCATGATATTCCTATAAAAAATGGCAAGTTATATCCATGGATTTTATAGTGGGTTTACCCAAGACTCGGTATAAATATGATGACATATTTGTAGTGGTTAAAAAATTGACTAAGGTTGTTCATTTCATACCGAGGAATACCAAGGATGATGCTTAGGTGGTGGCTAGAAGATTCATCAAAGAGGTATTCTGATTGCATGGATTTCTTGAGGTAATTATCTTAGATAGAGACTCCAAATTCACTTTTGAATTCTAGAAATCTCTTCATAGTGTAGTTGGTACAAAACTGAATATGATTTCAGCATACCACCCTAAAATAGAAGGTCAAATAGAGTGGGTAAACCAAGTTCTGAAAGACATGCTCTGCATGTACTGCATGGATCACAAGTCTCATTGGGAATATTTTACACCTTTGGTAGAGTTTTCCTACAATAATGGAAATCACTCCTCACTAGATATAACACCTTTCGATGCCTTGTATGGGTGAAAGTGTAGAAAACCATTGTCTTGGGATAACATAGAATATCGAGTTGTGATTGGGCCAAAAATGGTTAGGGTGATGGAAGATCAGCTAAAGGAAATTAGACAAAGGCTTAAAGAAGTTGTAGATAGGCAGAAGAGTTATGCATATCTAAAAAGGACTCCAAGAGAGTATTCTATTGGAGATAAGGTGTTCTTAAGGGTTAAGCCAAATAAGAGTGCTATAAAATCCATGAAGTTGGATCCACGTTTTGTGGGACCCTTTGAGATCATGAAAAAGATCAGCCCGCTTGCATACCAAATTGCATTACCACCTAATCTATCCAAAATACATGACACCTTCCACATATCCTTGCATATAAAATATGTTGTTAACCCTAAACATGTGTGGGATATTTCTAATTTACAGATGGTAAATTCGAAGGCCATTAAAGTGCTACCAGTGAAGATTCTTGAGTTTTGTTCTAAGTCTCTGCAAAATCAGACTCTCAAACAATGTAAGGTCCAGTGGGACTAGTTCTCTGGGAAAAATGCCACTTGGGAGAAAGTGAAGGTTATGCGAAAATATTTTTCCTTTTTGTTTGAAGCTATATGATGTAATAATTTTTACTTTCTATTAAAAAAAAAAGGAAACTGGAAACACCGAGGATGATATTTAATTCTAGCGGGGGAGGATGTCATGACCCTCCCTAGCAGACTATATGGCACAAAGAAACAATGTATTAACCTATGATGTGGTGATACTTAGTTTGAACAATTGAACCAACTATATGATATTTAGTTGATTTAGAAGGGCATGTTATCGCTAACATATTGCCAAGTGTGTAGGATCAAGTACACTCGTAGGTGGAGAAGGCAGAAGCATCCACCAAAAATGAGGGTACTTAAGATCAAGGGAAATGATGATTAAGGTACTCAGAGGTAACATGGATAGATACCTTCATATAGGCATGCATTGTCAAAAGGGATAATCATCGATGATTGATCACCTTGAGCCTTAGTTGATAGCCTAGTAGCTATCGTAAAATATTTGGCTGAGATAGGTGATTGGGTTGATGGAAAGATTCCCTCTTTGTTGTTTTATAAATTTGATTGCTCTCTACTGCATCATGGCTTGGGTAGCATAATGTTGGAATTTCAATAGGAGAACAACTGCAAAATGTATGTGGATGCATAAAGTAAACTGTTATGTTGAAGTGATAATAGAGCATCATTTTTATGAAGGAAAGTAAATTAAATTTAAATGCTAAATGAAGATTCATTTAAATTAATTAATGAGGTTTTGATTAAATAATGATATGATTCATTTAAACTCATTAGTAAACTTCATTTCAATTAATAAATGAGAGTTCATTTAAAATAATTAAAGAAGTTCATTTTAATGATAATGTAAATTCATTAATAGACTTTAATTAAGTGAAATAAATGAAAAATCCATTTAAGATAAATAGAAATATTTTATTTTAAAGAAAGAGCAATTATGAAATTGTTTTAAATAAAAGAAATATATTTTAAATGGTGATAAAATATCATGTAAAGGATATTTTATTAAAAAGGGTACCATTCTTCATTTTAATAATGTAAATATCCCTTTCCCCTATATAGTGCAATCTATGTAAATAATCTAGGGGGCTATTAATTTCCAAATATGGAAATTATGGGTAAAATAACTGGTTGCCACCAGAGAAAAAGAGGATGAGGGATAGAAGCATTGAAGAAAGGGGGGCTCAAGGTTGGCTCGAGATTCGAGGAAGGACGATGGATGGGCCACCTAGAGCAAAGGAGCACGTAAGGTGCAAGGGAGGAAAGAAACCAAGGGAGAAGGTAGAAGACAGAGGAGGACATAGACCAGGTGATCAAGGAAAGATAGGAGCATGCAACAAGCAAAGGGAGAGGTAGCCAAGACACCACCAGATTCCATTCCATAGGAGTATTAAGGTTGGAGGGTTTTAAAACTTTATCTATTTATACATGCATTTGTATGATGAATGATTTAGATTGAAACCTGGTTATACTCCCCTATAGCATGATAATCCCTTTGAAAGGTTTGGAAACCACTTGTGTCTAAGTAGGAGTGCTATGTTTGAAAAGCTTGTAGTGGAAAAACCACCTATGTTAAGTAGGAGTGTTGTGTTTGAAAAGTGCCATTGTAGTGGAAAAACCACCTGTGTTAAGTAGGAGTGTTGTGTTTGAAAAGCACCACTTGTAGTGGAAAAACCACCTATGTTAAGTAGGAGTGTTGTGTTTGAGAAGCACCACTTGTAGTGGAAAAACCACTTGTGTTAAGTAGGAGTGCTATGTTTGAGAAGCACTGCTTGTAGTGGAAAAACCACATGTGTTAAGTAGGAGTGTTGTGTTTGAGAAGCACTACTTGTAGTGGAAAAACCACCTATTTTAAATAGCAAGCACTATGTTTGAAAAGCACCACTTGTAGTGGAAAAACCACCTATGTTAAGTAGGAGTGCTATGTTTGAAAAGCACCACTTGTAGTGGAAAAACCACTTGTGTTAAGTAGGAGTGTTGTGTTTGAGAAGCACCACTTGTAGTGGGAAAACCACCCATGTTTTAGATGGAGTTCTATTTTTGAAAAGTGTCGCTTGTAGTGGAAAAACCACCTATGTTAAGTAGGAGTGCTATGTTTGGGAAGCATTGCTTGTAATGGGAAACCACCCATATCTGTGTGGGAGTTCCATTGCTACGTAAGCTCAGTCCCTTTGGGACAGGTAGTGGTGGCAGAAAAGAAAGCCTAGCACCTGGTTTTACCTTGTTTGGACTCTAAGTTTGGTAGTCCTTTGACCTTTCTGTAGAGGTTGTTTCACATCCGCCATGAAGGCGTATTAGTCTAAGGTTGTGAATATTTGATTAGTAAGGTTTACCTATGTAATTTTAATTAAAGAGAAACCTTTGATTAATATGAATTATCTTAGGAGATTTTAATTGAAATGAGACCTTTGATTAATATGAATTATCTTAGGAGATTTTAATTAAAGAGAAACCTTTGATTAATATGAATTATCTTAAGAGATTTTAATTGAAATGAAACCTTTGATTAATATGAATTATCTTAAGAGATTTTAATTAAAGAGAAACCTTTGATTAATATGAATTATCTTAAGATATTTTAATTAAAGAGAAACCTTTGATTAATATGAATTATCTTAAGAGATTTTAATTAAAGAGAAACCTTTGATTAATATGAATTATCTTAAGATATTTTAATTAAAGAGAAACCTTTGATTAATATGAATTATCTTAGGATATTTTAATTGAAATGAGACCTTTGATTAATATGAATTATCTTAGGAGATTTTAATTAAAGTAAGACCTTTGATTATTATGAATTATTTTATGAGATCTTAATTAAAGTGACCTTTAATTAATGAGATTTACCTTATGTGGTTTTAATTAAAGTAAGACCTTTTGTGTAATAAGATCATGAAGGGGTTATTTTTAACTAAAGTGGTGAATCTTTAGATAAGGTTGTGAATCTTTAATTGAGGTTATGAATCTAAGATTAAGGTTGAAAATATTTGATTAGTAAGTCTATGATGTAGACTTTATTAAAAGGATGTTAGATTTATTCTTTGAATTGAAGTTATGGGGCTTTGATTTAGGGAATGAATGAAGGATTGTTTTAGAGGTTAAAGGTATGGGACTTTAATGCTTTAAAAATATTATTATATTTGATTGGAATTGTGAATTAAAAGGATGTTAGATTTATTCTTTGAATTGAAGTTATGGGGCTTTGATTTAGGGAATGAATGAAGGATTGTTTTAGAGGTTAAAGGTATGGGACTTTAATGTTTAAAATATTTATATTTGATTGGAATTGTGAATTAAAAGGATGTTATATTTATTATTTGAATTTAATTTATGGGGCTTTGATTTAGGGAATGAATGAAGGATTGTTTTAGAGGTTAAAGGTATGGGACTTTAATGCTTTAAAACAATATTAGATTTGATTGGAATTGTGAATTAAAAGGATGTTAGATTTATTCTTTGAATTGAAGTTATGGGGCTTTGATTTAGGGAATGAATGAAGGATTGTTTTAGAGGTTAAAGGTATGGGACTTTAATGCTTTAAAATAGTATTAGATTTGATTGGAATTGTGAATTAAAAGGATGTTAGATTTATTCTTTGAATTGAAGTTATGGGGCTTTGATTTAGGGAATGAATGAAGGATTGTTTTAGAGGTTAAAGGTATGGGACTTTAATGCTTTAAGACATGAATGGATTTGATTAAAGTTAGACCTTGATCTAAGTAGTACATGTTGGATGGCTCTCTAAGGGAACTTGAGAGGTGAAGATAAAAGTAAAGAATCTTTTATAATATCCACTATGCATTAGATGGTTGGAAACTTAATTGAATTTTGTATAGTTGCAATTTGGCAAAGTAAATGAATAGATGCATTTAGAGGTATGCCTATCCTGAACCATGAGTACCCTGATCCCCTACTACCCTCAAAGAACCAATGGGAAGCAAGGAGAAGCAAGGATTTCAATGGAAATAAAGTATAGGTAATTTATATTTTATGTTGATTTACTTATGCTCAAATAGACTAGAATTATGGGGAGATATCCCTGATGTAGTTAATGTAATATTCTGTAAAGTAAGGAGAATTTACCATGCAATATTTAATGCAATAACTATTTATTGGTTTAGAGAAGGTACTTTTACTTTATTTCCATGTTTGGTTATAATAGGTAACTGATTCTCTTTTCATGGATGACATTCTCTTTTAGTGTTAATCCTTCTTTATTTTTTGGATGCTTAGTGATTACTCTTTGTTGTTTTAGTATCTAGATGTATTCTTGTTTGGTTTCTTAATAATAGAAATCCAAGAGTAGAGTTCTAGGGTGAACTCAGAGGTGACCTAAGGGAATTAAGAACCCCTTAGGGTGAACATAGGAGACCTAAGAGAATTGAGACCCCCTTAGGGAGATAAAGGACTAAGTTGTGGAGAGACTACATCTGAGTTAAGATAGCTCATCATGTAGATGATATGGATAGCTTAACTCACAATACTTGTAGCATACCTACACATAATGACTTGTGTATGGTATGGAGATGCGTGTATACCTTCGATGGACTAAGGGTGATAAGTCTAGCTCATCAAGAGTGATGGGATAGATGGGCTTATTTACAGTAACACATGATACGCCTACACAGATGGACTTGTGTTAGGGTACTTCGTGAGATGTAGCTTTCAAGAAAACTTAGGGGATTGAAACTTTAGGCAAATATTAGTTGGGTTAGGGGTTCATGAAGGGTTCATGTATCTCTCTCCTTAGTAAAAAAAAAAAAATTTTCTATTTTTGTATTTTTTTATTTGTGTTTTTTTGGGTCATTACACACACACACACACATATATGTATATATATACATATGAATATATATATATATATATATATATATATATATATATATATATATATATATATATATATATATATATATATATATATATATATATATATATATATATACAATATTTATATCTTTTTAAAATAAAAATAATAAGAAGGTTTATTTAAGAAGGCTTTCTTTTCAATAGAATGTTATTTAAAAAAAGTATATTTTTATTTAAAGACTTCTTAATTTGAAATAAAAAATATTTTTTAAAGTTGATATTTCAAATAAGAAAAATATTTTTTAAACTCAAATTATCCCTAGCCATCTTAGGTAGATAAGAAAATCTTTAATGGGGTGGATGGCATTGATGAAAGAAAGGAATTTTTGAAAATGCGTAGATGGGAAATCTTGATTAAGGAGGTCAAGGAGGAGAGTTGTAGGGGATAAGAATTGATAGTAGCTTCAAAGCAATACAAACTAAGAAATGGAGGAAAACCCATAGAAGGAGGAGGATAGCAAAATTTTCTAGCAAAGAGAACCATCACTAGAGAAGAACTACTCATAGAAAAGGTTGGAAACCATAGCTAAAATTTATTATCTTCTAGCATGTTATGAAAGGCTATGATGACCTATGTTTAAAATATAAAACTCATAGACTGGTTAATGTTTTCTATGGAATCTCATTTAATGTTTCTCTTTAAGTTATATTTTCTTGTTTGGGGCTTTAGTTTCCTTTTTTCTCAATCTCACAAGCACCATAAGACTGGTATGATCTAAGAAAGATATCATTTTATTCTCTTGATATCATTGTGTGCATCCAATTAGAAATTGGTTGTATCCTAGACCTCTTAGCATCATTGTAGTCACATAATTCCATTGTAGAACTTTGTAAGGTTCTTACACCATCCACTATCCTTTCCTGGTGTCTCAATTTTTCCACATCACTCAAATCAATGGTCATCTTCTAATACTTCCATTGTATAACAATAATTCTCACCTTGTGGTAGTCGACTTGATAGTAGACTATGGATGGGTTTATTTTGTTTAGTATCTCTTCTCTATCAATGACTAAAGGTTTCATGAAATTATAATCCATCACCCTTCAAAATTAATAAAAATGGTAGCCTAATTTTTAACCTTAGGCTCCCTTGAATCCTTATCCTTGTAGCTACTCCACTGAGTGTGTGCCACTATAGTGTGATGCTACTATGCTTAGAGGAATCCATATGGAGGGGAGGGTAGTTTGTCCCTCCCACCACATATCCAACATGGGATATGTAGGAGGGCTAAGCCATCATAAAAGGGTAAAGCCTTCCCCTTAGGGTTAACCACCACTCGATGGTTATGAGTCCATTGAAGTAATGACTGCCCTACACAAATTAACATGTAATGGATTATGTGTGGTGCCACTTGGTCTCCATTTAACTTGGTTTTACATGCTACTATCTAATCTATGTGTGGCCCACATATTGGTTGACCTCCTTTGCTTTTTTGTTGGCCATGTTATTAGCTAACATCTTAGTATAGACACCCTTTTTGGGTAGTATGAGGGAAGGGTTAGAAAATGGATAAATAGTTTAAGGAATAATGATTTACTATTGAATGGTTAAATAGTTTAAAGAATAATTATTTACTATCAAATGGATAAATAATTTAAATAATAATGATTTTATAGTGAATGGATAAATAGTTTAAGGGATAATTATTTACTATTAAATGGTTAAATAGTTTGAAGAATAATGATTTACTATTGAATGGTTAAATAGTTTAAAGAATAATGATTTACTATTGATTGTTTAAATAGTTTGAAGAATAATGATTTACTATTGAGTTTTAAATAGATGAACAATGATGACTTATTATTGATTGTTCAAAGAAGTTTTTATAAAAATAAGAATGATTGTGTATTGTGATTTAAAATTAGAATAGTTATTTCAATAAATTTTCTAAATATAATTTTAGAGAAGTTATATTTGAATAATGAGTATTTTTTATGTATTTAATTGATTAGGGTTTATGGGTATTAATTAGTTAAAGAAATAAATGTTTTAAATATTTAATTATTAGGGTTTATGGGGCCTTCTATAGTTATATAAATGAATGGTTTGTGTTTAATCAATCGATGGATTTTATAGAACATGAACTTTTGATTGATAAAGAGGATGGTATACTGAATTACTCATGTTTGACAAATTATATAACTTGATGTTGAATAATTTATTTATAAAATTTATTTGGTGATTGTATAGTTGTAATTTTACATATAGAATCATAAATGCACTAGACTAATGAGTCATTTAGTAGATGCATGCTTCATAGATCCATGAGTTGTCCTATTCCCTTACTATCATCAATTGAATGATGGGCAAGCAAAAGGACCAAGGAGAACACCTAAGAACCAAGATAGTTACCTTTGACTTGTTGTGATAAAGATTAAAGGATAGACTATAGTTGAGCAACCTCTATTTGATTTATTGATGTAATGATTTATTCTTTAGAAGTATGGATTACTCCTACCATACTTGAACTATGTAATGATTTTTTTAAATTATTAGAAAATGTATCTCTTATTGGCATATGATGTTATAGTCTCACAAGCTATTCAATTATTTATGCTTTATTTATATTTGATATCTCTTTTAGCATCTCTTTTTAATGTTTCTTTTTAGTTATTATTTCCATGCTTGATCTAATTAAAATTTAAACTAGTTAAATAAGGTAGATAGATATAGCTATATAGATATTTTAGTATTATTGAGTTATATTAGAAGTAGATAAGAAGAACCTAAGAGATTATGGGGTCTCTTAGGATTGTTGATGGATAAACTTCATTTAGAGAACATCTTCCAAGAAACAACTGAATAGACTATACAATAGAGTAGTCTAAATGAAAATGACTATCTATGAAAGGATTAAGTTATTTCGTCACAAAGATGAGACAAGTAGCTTATTTGTAGTATGCATAGTATACCTTTATAGATAGACTTAACTATGGTATATATATGGACATACACTTTGATTGATAAAAAGAGATAAGCTAACCCTGATAGAAACATTACTGGTAGCTTATTGCAATACGTGTAGCATACCCACATAGATAGACTTGTATATGGTATGGAGATGAGAGTATCCCAAATATAATTTAGAAATAATGACAATTTTTTTGGAAGAGAGAACAAATAAATTTAAATATTAGATTGTCTTAGATATTTCTTCAACTTTGTATTAGTTGTTTTTTATTCAAATAAAAAAATGCAACCCCTCTTAGTTATATTTTTGGGTTGTTATATTTTGTATCAGAGATCTAGGTACAAGGGAATATAGATTCATGGAATATTCTATGGATTCAAGTATCTTCCTAATCAGGCCTTGCTTAGTTCTTAAGACATAGTTGGGAAGATCCAAAATTCCTACTTCCTAGAATATAAATGGGATTAATCCCAAAGATAGTATGTTGTGACACCTTACACGTAGTAAGTGTGGCCATTGGAATCAAAATTACAAAAGTTCTAGGATACCAAACCACATAAAGTGAGGGTGGTTTTAGCATGAGAACTTTATTTATAGATAGAATTAGTAGTACAGTTCAAGGTGAAGTAGTAAGCTAATTCTACTCTTATTGGTTGTGATTAGGATAAATGGAACCAAGGAGAGAAAAGCCTAACCCTTCAACTAGGTGAAATTGAAAAAGCAATGTCAAGGAAGAAACTTGAGATGAAAACTCAAGTAATTCTAACAAAGAGGTAGAGAAACTCACTACAATGGTCACTACCATTTAAGATCAAATGAAATAATTTCTAGAAAACTTTATGAATTAGGATTCAAAGGCTAAGATTTTAAAGGTTGGTCAAGTTGATGAACTAAAAGAACAAGAGTCCAAAAATATATTAGATAAGGAACTGACTAAGGAGTTAGAGAACATTTTTACCTCCAAATTTTATGGAGAACAGGAGGGAGATGTAGCCAAAGCTTGGATAAAAGAGTTAGAGATATATTTTACAATGAAGAACTACTCCCTTAGATACCAGACAGTTTGGAAAATGATTTAACTAGAAGGGGTTGCATTAGATTGGTAGGAAACCTTTGCAATAGAGTAGAAGATCAAATCTATTGATCTAAAATGGAAGGACTTCATTGTAATTTTCAAGAAAGGGTTCCTCACTAAGAATTTTTATGTGTTAAAGTTTTAAGATTTTGCCAACATTCAATAAGGGACCAAATTTGTGAAAGTATACTATAAGAAGTTGGTTAAATTGTTAAAATATGTACCTACATACAATGAAAATATGATGATCCATAAATTTAACCTATGAATAGAGTTTAGGATAAGATATGATGTGAATATGCATGAACCCATGTCACTAAAAAATGCTTATGATCTTGCAAAAAATATAGAATATAAATTTTAGTTCAACTATGCCAATCTATTTGAACAAGATTTATAAGCACTCAAAAAAAAAAATAGTTAAGGTTTCATATGTGAGAAGGAGAGAAAGACGAAAAGGATAAAAACTCTCTAAAACCCAAAAGAAGTAACAATAGGAAACAAGGAATGTTCAAAAAGAATTTCCAAAGAAAAAATGACAACAATACCAAGAACAAGAAACCCCAACCACATAAACAACTAGGTTCAATTCCAATAGGTAAGGTAGGGGAGCAGAAACAAGGAACTCACGTAGGGCCTAAAAGTGGGTGCTAAATTTGTAGAGGGCCACAATATGCTAGTAATTATACACATCAACCAAGACCAAATACATCCAATGCAAACCAACTCACAAAGTATATGTTACCATAGGAAGCTATAATTTTGAAGGACAAGCCACACCATTGCACTTGAAGGGTATTATTTTTAATAAAGAACTAGATATTTTAATTGATAACAGAGCTATAGATAGTTTTATTTCTTCTATAATAACCAAGGATATACCAAAAATAGAAGGATATTTGGCATAAGAGTGGAAGGTCGACTATGATTCTAGGTAAACCTATTGAGTGGATCAATGTTTCCCTATGATACAAATTACCTTAACCAATGGTTCAATCAAAGGATATTTGTATGTAGCACTACTACATGCCTTTGATGTTATCTTAGGGATGGATTGGTTATAGGCTCATAAAGCCTTAATAAAATTTTAGGATAGGTGGATAGAGTTTTTAGAAAGGGGTAAAGGGAGAATAAGAATCCATAGTAAGTAAGGATCATTCAAACTCCAACTACTATCTAATATGCAATCAAATAAGGTACTTAGAAAGGGAGGGATGATTTATGTGGTAAAACTTGAATTCAGGGAGGAATAGAAGAAGGAAGTGTTTGGAAAGCATCCAATAATTCAAGAATTTAAAGATGCATTTCCTAAAGACTTACCCATACTTACTCCTATACATGAGTTTAACTTCGCTATTGAGTTAATATTGGGAGCATAACCGATTCACAAAGATCCTTGCAAAATGAACCCTATAGAGATGTAATAATTAGAGGTAAAACTTCAAGGGTTGTTGGAAAAAAAGCTAATAAAGCTTAGTGTATCACCATGAGGTGCACTGGTGCTCTTTGTTAAAAATAAATATGGTTTAGTACAATTATGTATTGGCTATAAAATGTTCAACAAAGAAACCATTAAAAATAGGCATCCTCTACCTAGGATCATGAAGACCTGTTCGATCAATTGCAATACACCACAATATTTACAAATATTAACTTAAAGTTAGGATACCATCAGGTAAGAATACGTAAGGAGAAAACTCACAAAACAACATTCAAAACTAGATATGAGTGCTATGAATTTATAGTCTTGCACTTGGTTGACTAATGTTCCAGTCGTATTCATGAATTTGATGAACAATGTATTCAAGAGGCATCTAGATGATTTTATCTTTGTGTTTTTATAAAACATCCTAATCTATTCCAAATATAAGAAATAACATGATAGAAACCTCAAGATCATGCTGGAATTATTAAGGGAAAATCAACTCTACAGAAATATGAGAAAGAGTTATTTTTATGTCTCAAAAGTAAGATATCTAGGACACATAATATCTACTAAAGGAATCATAGTAGATCCAAATAAAATAGAGGTCATTTTAAACTAGCCACCACATACCAATGTTATTGAGGTAAGAAGCTTTATGGGTATCATGGGATACTATATATGGTATGTGATAAGATAGCCACTATGATAACCAACCTCCAAAATAAGGGAAAAGACTTTTAGTGGATTGAAAAGTGTGGGATTGCTTTTGCGTTGCTTAAGGAAAAACTCACCATAGTGTCGATACTCAAGATTCTAGATCCATAGGAAAATTTTGTAGTGTGTATTGATGCATCACTAGAATTATTAGGAGGATAATTGTCTCAAGATGATTCAATTGTAGCATATACATCAAGAAATCTTAAGAAGCATGAAGTTAACTATGCTACACATGTTTTAGAGCTAGCAATAGTTTTTCATACTCTAAAGAGCTAGTGTTATTACCTAGTAGGGAGGATTTTTGAGCTAAGAATTGACCATTAGAGATTGACATACATATTCACCCAACCTATGATCAATACAATATAAAGAAGTTGGGTCGAGTTCTTAGCTGAGTATGGCTTTGAGATTGAATACATCAAATGGAAATAGAATAAGATGGTTTATGCCTTAAGTAGAAGAAGTCACATAGCAACCCTAACCTAAATTCATATATTTTATTGACCAAGTCAGGAAAATGAAATCTCAAGATAAGTATTGCAATGAAATCTGGGTCAAAATGGACATAAGTCTAGAGAAAAATAAGGATTTTTTGTACAAAAAGCTATAAATATAGGGTCATCATGCCAAAATTAGATGAATTAAGAAGACTAATCATGCAAGAAGTACACAAAAATCCTTATTTTACCCATCCAATAGGAGATAATATGA
This sequence comes from Wollemia nobilis, assembly GCA_028583015.1. Classification (NCBI taxonomy): domain Eukaryota; kingdom Viridiplantae; phylum Streptophyta; class Pinopsida; order Araucariales; family Araucariaceae; genus Wollemia; species Wollemia nobilis. The sequence goes on along the minus strand of JAQPPZ010000629.1, from coordinate 185,712 downwards.
AGGAAAATATGAAAAAAGGTCTTCTTTTGGACAAGAATGAAGAAGGGCATCACTGATTTTGTTGCTCGGTGCTTAAAGTGCAAGAACATGAAGGTTGAACATAAAAATCCTATAGGGCAATTGTATCCACATGATATAACAACACAAAAGTGGTAGGGCATATCTATGGACTTCATAGTAGTATTAACCAAAACTAGGTATCAACATAATGCAATATTTAGAGTAGTTGACAAACTGACTAAGGTTACACATTTCATACCAGGAAACATCAAATATGATGCTCAGGTAGTAGCTAATAGATTTACAAAAGAGATATTTAGGCTTTATGGGTTTCCTAAAATTATGATTTTATATAGAGTTTCTGGATTCACTTTTGAATTTTGGAAAGCCCTACATCATGCAATAGGAACAAAACTAAATATATGCTTTGCTTATCATCTTGAGACTAATGGTCATATTGAAAGGGTAAATAAAGTACTAGAATATATTCTTTGCATGTACTACATTGATAAAAAATCTATATGGTAATACTATTTGCATCTTATTGAGTTTACCTACAATAATGGGTATCACTCTTCTTTGGGTATGGCCCCATTCAATGCCTTGTATGGAAATAGGTGTAGGACAACATTATCAAGGGATAATTAGAGGATCGAGTTGTGACCAGACTCGACATGGTCAAAGAAAAGGAGGGTCAACTTAAGATATTTAGGGAAAAGCTTTAGGAAGTTGCTAACCATCAAAAAAGCTACACTAGTTTGAAGAGGACACCGAGAGAGTACTTTATAGGAGAAAGAATATTCTTAAGGGGCAAGCCAATAAAAAGTGCAATCAAATCCATGAAGTTGGATCCTCAATTTATGGTACCCTTTGATATCACTTAGAAGATAAGCCTAATTATGTGTAGACTCATATTTTCACCTAACCTATTAAATATCTATGATGCCTTTCACATATCCCTACTTCATAAGTATGTTTCTAACCTTGATTATGTGTGGGATGTATCTAAATTATAGATAGAAAACCCTGAGGCCATTTAATTGCTTCCAATAAATATTCTAGAATTATGTTCCAAATAAATAAGGAAATAGATTCTAGAATAATGTAAGGCCTAGTGGAATCAATATTCTGAAAGGAGTGCCACTTGGGAGAAAGTGGATTATATAAAGAAACATTTTCCCTTTTTATTTGAAAAATTGTAATAATATTTTTATGATAGGAAACTCATGATACCGAGTTTAATCCAAGGGGATAGTATGTCATACCCCACCTTAGAAAATAGTTTTGCCTGAGAAACTATGTATTCATAAATGATAAATAGATATCTAGTTTAAATGCTTTGAATGACTATGTATTTTTTATAATGATTTAACTTTGAAGAATAAAGTACTGCTAATGTGTTTTTAATGTGCAACATCAGGTACGTCCATGGGTGAAATAAGTAGAATCAACCACCAAGGATAGGGTACTTGAAAATGGAAGTGATTATTTAGGTAGCTTAGGGTAACATGAACATTTACCCTTATATGAGCATGCATTATTTCTTGTTAGTATGATCTTCAACAATAAAACCACCTAGATCCAAATTTGGTAGCCTCAAAGCTATCGTAAATCCTCTGGCTAGGACAGGTTACTGGCTTGATGATAACATACCCACCTTGTTTTAATGCAATTGATTGTTCAAATTATTTACATGGTAGTTATGTGCAAAAATGTTGGTAAAGGAACACCTCGAGAAAACGGATTAATGGTCATAGAGGATATATTATCCTAATTTCACTTAATATAACATGCTAATGTTTGCTATTAGCATGAGTATATTATTTAAATAATAAATGGTTTTCTTGTACTTTAGAAGATATGTTTTTGTTTTAAATAATAAAAGGTGAATATTTTATTGGAACATATATGTGTGTGTGTGTGTGTTTGGTGGTGTCCAAATATATATATGATAGATGAGGTTGGTGGTTCTAAAGTTTAGAAATCATGGCACTTACTTCTATTTGTAGGAATAAAGGTTCAAATGGTTCTTGTAGGTATCAACTATCACTAAATTACAAAATTAAAACTAATCTAAATTGTAGAATTAAAACTAATCTAATTTAGAAAATTGAACTATGTTAAAGGAAAATAGAAACTACATTAATTTTTCTAAATTTATGTTATGTATAATGTAAATGCTAATTTTAAATCAACTAAATTAACAAATGCTAGAAATTGATCTATTGAAACAAAATTTTCTAAAACAAGAAACTATTGTTGAAACTGTGAAAATGCTATAAATGAAATTACAAAAATAAAATGAGAAATTTAGAAGGAAATAAATTCAGCTAGCCAAATAAGCACAATTGCACATTTACACTTGAAAACAAAGCAAATATAGAGCAAAAATATATTACAACATTTTAGCAAAAAATTGGTAACTTTTTGATAGAAAATGAACAAAAACAAAAAAAGCTGTAAAAAATTTGTAATAACTCCTTCCACAAACCTTGAGATTGGGCCCTTTCTCCTAGTTCTATTACAATTTATAACACAGCAAAATATAATCTCTATCTATCCACTCAAGACATCAACATGATATAGAAAATACTACACTTTTATTGGAAAATTCATTGAAAATGTTGTTTATGATATAATTTGCCAACCTTTTTTAAAATATTTCAAAGTATGTGGGGGTAATTATTTATACAATGTTTTACACATCCAAAGCCTACATTAAACAAATAAAAATTAACCTATCCTACTATTGGTTCCTAATTTTTTTACCTAGCTATAACTAATTTAGTATAAAATTAGGACAAAATCCAATTTGTAGACAGGTATGCAGTAGTCTTTACATTCAATTAAATGAGAAATAGGCTAGGAATATATCAATATATTTTCATATATATTCATGTTTCAGTTGCTCATTCTCCCAAATATTTGATCAAAAACCTAATTTTTTGCTATTTGTGTAGTGTTTCTATAGCAAGTCTGGAATATCAGGTTGCACACCTATCAAATGTTGTTAGCTTCAATTTGGTCATGTGGGATCACTTCCAATTGCTTTTTGGGTCCCTCCCAATTGCTATTACACTCCCTAAATGGTTTTAGATCCACTTTTGGAATTTGTCCTTGTTTCCCTATTAATCCATAGGTGTTTGCCTAGATGTTTTGGAGCTACTCCTGAATATCTTGTATCCAATTGTATTATTGAAGAAAACAAGCTTATATTGAGAGGGGGGATGAATAGTATAAGACCACTTTTTACTTTTATTTCCCAATAAATACTATGCAATGTAAATATAACAATATAAATAGCAATAATTAAAGCAATGCACAAATCACCATACACAATAGAGACACCACAACGTGGTTCACCCAATGTGGGCTACTCCACGGAGAAAATATTTCACTAAAATTTTCTCAATCAATATCTTGGAAATCCTTTCCCTATTACAATATTTATGAACCTTTGTCCAAAGGAGACACCAATCCCCTAAATAAATTTCATGGATCTCTATCCACAGGAGACACCAATCTCCTAATCTCTACTGTGGCTGGTGATCCTCTAGAAGACCTTTGCCTCCACTAACCTTAGCAAATGGAACACTATACACAAAAGATACCTATCTTCCATTATATGGTTGGAGATATTTATCCTAAACTTTGTCACCTCCAAATATCTATCTAAAATTTGTACTAAATACAGTTTGTTGGTCTAGCACAAATCTGACCTCAATATCTATATCTGGTCTAGCATAAATCTATCCACAAATATGCACCAAACTCTATCCTCGAATATGTACTAAACATAGTACTTCAGTATAGCACAAATATATCCTCAATCTCTATCCTCAAGCCTTAACTCAAAGCTTGAATCAATCTCAATTCATTTCTATTGGATCTTCCCCAAACATTAACTCAAGGTTTGAACAAATCAATCAATCAACTCTTCTCTCATGCCTTCTCAAAGACTTGTCTCAAATATGCCTTGTAATATTCCAAAAAAGGTCACATAAATCTGTCCACAAGTCCTCTCTAGAACTTGTCCAATCTGCTCAATAAGTTCTCTCAAGAACTTATCCAAATCTGCTCAATAAGTCCTCACAAGAACTTATTCAAATATGCTCTCAATATGTATTGTAATCTTCCACAAAATCTTACTCAAAGTTTATCCACAAGTCTTCTCAAATACTTGTCTCAGATATTCTCAACAATCCCACTCTAGAGCTTATCCAATATCATAGAAACATAAAGAGAATTTTTAGAGACTCAATATGCTCTATACTCATCACAATGCTCAATCACTTTCAATCACTCTTTAAGAAACATACAAATAATTTTTAGAGACTCAATATGATTCAACTCGATCACTTTCTCAATTCAATTTAGAACATAGAATAGTTTATTTTTAGAACTTGAACAATCACTTCACACATCCACTTGACTAGGCTCAACCAACTCTACTCAACCAATCACTCAATGAAAAAATCTTTGATAACAAACCCTAGTCTAAGCATATTATCACTCACTCAAAATGTCTCCAACAATCCTAAATAACAAATCTCACATAACAATGATACTCATGTTCTTTTCAAACCCTAGTTCAAATTCTTTGCTCAACAACTCACTTCATCAACAATGCTTATAAAACAACTCTCACATGACAAGGATACTCATGTTCTTTTTCAAACCCTAGTTCAAGTTATTTACACAACCAGTGGCTTCAACAACAATGCTTATAAAACAAGATTTTAACAACAATTATTTATTCCATAAAAACTTGAAGCATTAACTTAACACACCCAATAAGGAAGCCCTAATAAAATTCTTTTCACTCCAAAATTATTTTCCAGAATACCAACCAATCAAATTAATTATGGAAGAATGTGCTCATACATTTTTCTTGATGATGAAGGGACTTCAAATATCTTCCACAACCACAAACACTTCTTTGACAAGCTCAAAGAAGTTATAAGATCATAAACTCCCTCAAAAGTACAATGTAAATATCAAAACACTTATACACCTTATAACTCCATCTTTATGAAAATATTCATCTACAAAAATGATTGACCAAGTACACCTTATGATCTCCCTATAATAACAACAATATCACCTTAAAAAAAAGGTTCTCTCAAAATAATCAATCTTCAATTTACCCTTTTGATAAATCAACCATGTAAAAATAACTTTATGCAAAAATAAAATTTTCCCCTTATCTCTCCTTTTAATAAAAAATTAAAATTTATATTAAGCCCCTTTAAATTTAACCCCTTATAACTCCTTTAAACTAGATTTAAAACTTAGGCTTATTAAAAATTAAAATAAATTTTTTTACCTCCACCTTGGGTGAGACTCGAACCTTCGATTGCCACCTCCTCATGCATCCTAGCTGCAACCTCGTCTACTATGAGTGATAGGCACTCGTTTAACACCAATCGAGCACCACGTGCTCCTTAACCCTTGCTAGAACCAAGTAAAAATAAATCATGTGCTTCCCACACCAAAATGATCTGTCATGATTCGAACACAGGTCTCACACTGCCCAAGCACCTTAAATCCCAGCCAAGTGCTACTAGGGCATGCTACCTAGTTGTATGGGGGTTATCCTCCTATAGAAACTTAAACCTTCTTGTTGGTGCTAAAACCAATTTCATATTATTTCCTTCTGCACCTTTGATTACGAATTGTACAATATAGAATATGTTTCGAACACCTTTGAAACTACCATTAAGGCATGTATTAATATACATTGCCTCCCCTTTTATTGTATGTCGACGCATTTCTATTTTTCACTTTAACATTAGACATAAATGCATTTCATTTTAAATAATTAATTTATAAATTATTTAAATTCTTTAGAATTTAATATTATAAATTAATATTTAATTCCTTTGGGTTTTATTAAGGCTTAAAGCCTTCTCTGAATATACCACCTTGTATAAGTAATATTTATTTATAAAATATAAAATTCAAATTGAATTTAAATATTTTATAAAATAAATATTAAAACCTCTTTTAGCTTTTCAAAAGGCTTCCTTGGGTTTTTATGAAAAACCTTTTATTTTTGTCATCCATGGTTTTAATAAAAACCAACCTTCATATGTTTCCACATAATATTAAAAATATTATGAAGTTCTTTTGCAATTAACCTTTGCATTGTTCCTTTACATATTCCTTGACATCAATGATGACTTCGTTCCTTGGCATCAATGATAACTTGACTCAAAATGTCCTACAAACTCCCCCTTTGTCATTGATGGCAACCCAAATTCTTTTTACCGAAAACTTGACCTTTTATTTGTTCTACTTCCCCTAGTTCAATGCTCTCTTCTCTTTACTCAAATACCAAATCTCTCCCCTTAATAAAATATCTCCCCCTTTGACATCAATTTCAAAGGGTCACCTTTGGGGCTTGGGGCTAATAATGAGCCTCTTAGCTTAGCCCCTCCCCCACATCCTCTTGAGGTGGTTAATTATGGGGTGGGAGTATTTCTACTCCTAGAAAGCACTATTATTTCCCTTTATCCTCTTTTCTTCTTATCTAATCCTTCTGATTCTTCTGATTGTTTTTTTCCATGTCCATATTCCTGTCCATGTCCATTTTCTTGTTCCTATTCATATCCATGTTCATGTTCCTATTCTTGTTCTTGTTCATACTTGATTTTGGAATGTCTGCTGTACATCACTTTGTTGTTTTACCATAATTATTGTACTTATAACACTTAATATTATTATTCCTTGGAGGTGAAAATATCTTAGGATTTATCCTAGTGAAGCCATATCCTATTCTATCATGAATCCTACAATTCATTGCCTTGTGAACAAACTGATTACATGAGTAGCAATACCCATTGAAAAGTTATCTGTTACCAAATTCTTGTCTTTCATGTGTCCTATACTGTGAACCCATGTGCCCAAACCTATGACATGAAAAACATATTCCATTGAAGTTTTATTGTCTTGACCTCATTGGTATCTTAGTCTCTCTTGACCTATTCTTATTGTTGTTCCATCTGTATCTTCTTTATGCATTGTTTCTATTATTGTTGAAATTTCTATTGTCCAAACCATCCTCACATGTCTTACTTTATTTTACACTATATTCTTCTGAAGTGTCTTCATCTAAAGTTTCTTCTCCTCCAGAACTTGAGGTTGACTTTCCTTCCCATTTATTCTATCCTTGTTTAAATCCAAGACCTGTTTTGCTCTATGTAGGATTTTGTATCTTGATGAACTTATCCAAGTTCTTCAAGCTATTTTTGAACCCTTTTAACCTGAATTTGGAGTCTTCTAAATCTTCCCTTAGTAGTGCCACTTCTTGTGCTAATTTTTCACATTCTATGATCTTTGTTTCTAACTTATCCTTGAACTTCTTTGTATTAGCCTTTGATTTTTCTAGATCCTCTATAAGCATCCTTCTCTCTTAATCACATTATTGAAATTGAATTTCAAGTTTAGAGTTTTTCTTTATTACCTTCTTCATTGTGTCAAGGGAATAGATAAGTTCTCCCTTGAGATTATATCCATTTTTATTTGAATATTCCTCTATTTGTTTACCTTTGTCATCATATTCATTTTATTTTGACTTGTCTTCTATAGGATCACCTTCTACTTCTTCTAGTACCATTAGAATATTCTCTTTTGGTCCTTCAAGTGTATCTTCATATTCATCATCACTAAAACTGAATCCATTTCTTGTACAACTATATTCAATATGTCCAAAGTTACCACATCTAAAACACTTGAGAATTTTTGGAGTCATTTTCTTAACTTGTTCTTTTCTTCAATCATAACCATTGTCTAAAATAACATCACTATCACTTTAGTACTTACTTGGCTTATCCACATAGTAGCTCCTCTTTTATATTTGAAAGAACTTCTTTCCTTGTCTGCTTTTTCCATCCTTGCTTTTATTTTGGTTCCTGTATATTTATGATTCCCTGTTTCTGTGATCCTGATGTAGGAGCATCCGACGACAGTAGAGCAATCTTGCATCTTCCAATTTTTTTTTTCAAAATTTTCTATGTACTTTTCTTCGGTTTTTCTCAAGGGGGAAGTTTTTGTAAAGCAAGGGGGAAGGGGTCATGAAATCGTGACATGTCATGATTTCGCGACATGTCGTGAAATCGTGACCTCAAAAGCTGTGACATGGCAAGGGCAAGTTTTGTCATGATATCGTGACGTCGCGATATCGCGGCGTTGTGATATCGCAATGATATTTTAGAACAAGGCATAGGGGGGAGTCCTGTCGCGATATCGTGACCTGTCACGATATCGCGACCAGTTAAAAGGTGCCACATGGCATGATTTCGAGACAGCTTCTAAAGCTAAAGCAAGGTGGAGAACAAAGCAAAGGACTTCGGCAAAGTGAAGGCAGAGGGAGGGAGTTGCAAAATTGTGACATGTCATGATTTTGTGACATGTCGTGAAATCGTGACCCCAAGGGGCTATGGCAAGGCGAAGGCAGGGGGGGTCACGAAATCATGACCCCAAGGTGCTACGACAAAGAGGAGGCAATTTTGGTCATGATATCATGACATGTCATGATTTTGTGACCTATCGCGATATCGCGACCAGGTGAAGGCACAGCCAAAAGTAAACAAGCGAACGACCAGGCAAGGCCAAATTTGACATGTGGACAGCCATGTGTATCAAGACAGTTGTGATGGGCACGTGTATTAAAGATATTGCAACAAGAAGGAGGCATAGCCAAATATGCATGCGGATGGCCAGGGAATATCGAATCAAACACGCGGACAACTACGTGTATTAAAATAAAGATGAGGGCCACGACCATGCATATTTTTAATTTTGGCAAAACAACAGATACAGGTGATGGACATTATGGATGAGACAACGATGCAGAAGAACAATTTGACCAAGATGGCGGTTGTAGGTCAAGGGAGGTCATTAATGCGAGCTTCTTGGTGGATCGGGCAGTTGCCCATTTATGGCAAAAAATTTGAAAACTCAACCGGGGGGGAAAACGAACTTAAAATTTTGGTTAGGCGAGGGCATTAATTGCCTAGAGGGTCGAGGCCTCGATAAAAACTTGAGAATTGTAAGGGAAAGGGATGGTGAGTTTGAGATTGAGTGGGGAAGAACTATGCCTGGAAAGGATTGTAAGACTGTGTCAAGTAATTTATAGAAATTAATTTGAAGTGTTGTTTGTGTGAATCTCGGCTTGCCATCAAGTGGTATCAAAGCGGGAGCTCCTAAGCATGTAACAGATCATCGAAAGAGAGACAGTTACACCAGGATCTGTGGAAGGAATTTGTAAGGAATTTGTAAGGGAAGAAAGAAAAAAAATGCCTCCATGAAGAAACCATGGTGGACTAGGAAATGTGGTGTTGACTGAAGACTTTTGAGCCTTGTAGAGGCAAGTTCAAGCCCTGCAAGAAGAGCTACGCAGAAGGCATGATCCCGGAAGGGATGAGGGAAGTGAAGACGAAGTTGATGAAGAAGAAGATCAGTCTGAGGAAGAAGAAGAGGCTATGGATCCTGAACAAGCCAGGTTGTACAAAGCCATCTCTTAGATTGGAAAGCAACCAAAAATGGAGGTTTCTACATACTCGGAAAACCTAAATCCAGAAGAAGTGATTGACTGGATAAATGACTTAGAAGAATATTTCGAATATGAGGAGGTTGAAGACCCTAATCGGGTCAGATTTGCTAAGACCAAGTTGAAGGGTCATGCCAGCATTTGGTGGAGGGGAATACGGTTGGAGAGGAACAAAAGAGGGAAGGAGAGAATAACAAGGTGAGACAGAATGGTGGAAAAGCTAAAAAGATAGTTTATTTTGGTAGATTACGAGTTGGATCTGCTAAGGAAAATGCAGAGTTTGAGATAGACAAATAGAACTGTCCAAGAATACACCGAGGAGTTTTACAAGATCTCTATTAGAACTAGACATTTGGAGGCAAACAAAGAAAAGGTAGCTCGTTATATCAATGGGTTGAGACTCGGTATCCAAGAAGAGCTGAGCCTAGTTTGGGTAAGAACCATTGAGGATGCTTACCAGTTTGCCTTAAAGGCGGAAGAAAAACTGAATAGGTGATTTGAAGGCAAGCAAAGTGGAAGAACTAGTGGGAGAACCAATGGAGAAAAATATAAAGATCTGAATAAGACCGGTGAAGCCAGTAGTAACCAAGATCAAAGGGAAGAGGATGTTTATCAGCCCCATGACCAGAACAGCTACCCAAGAGGACGGGGTGGATCTGGACGAGGGTTTGGAAGGGGAGTATTTCATGGGACATGTTTCCACTGTGGTGAAGAAGGACATCGGGAATTTGAGTGTCCACAACACCAAGAAAGGACGAACAAGAGGCCTGAGGGTCTAGCCAGAGCTGCTGTGGCAGAGGAAGATGCTGAGTCTGAATATTCTAAAGAAGTGAAGAGAGGAGAAGAAATGATCATAAGGAGAGTCCTGTTGAATTAGGAGAAGGACACAAATCAGAGAAGAATTTTATTCCACACAAGGTGTAAATGCACATGCAAGATTTGTAATATTATTATTGATAATGGTAGCACAGATAACCTGGTTTTAGAAGAAATGGTTACCAAGTTACAGTTAGAGAAGAAGAAGCACCCGCATCCATATCGGGTCGCATGGTTACAGAAGGACCATAGGGCTTTGGTCAATGAGCAGTGTTTCATTAAATTTAATATTTGGAATTATTGTGATGAGGTCCTGTGCGACATCCTGCCTATGGATGCTTGCCATATGTTGTTGGGAAGGCCCTGGAAGTTCGATCGAAGTGCAGTGCATGACAGCCGTGCCAACACCTACTCATTGACAAAGAATGGCGTGTGCCATAAGCTGAAACCCTTAAAAGAAGTGGATGAAAAGGTGTGTAACAGCTCCAGAATCTATTTAGTTGAAGGGAGAAAGTTTTTGGATGGTTTGAAGCATGAAAATTTATGTTATGCAATAATTCTGAGAGTTAGGGAGAAGGAATGCCAAGATACCCCAACAGAAGTCCTAGATATGTTGGAGGAATTTCTAGATATTGTGTCTGATAATGTGCCTGATGGTTTACCCCCAGTAAGTAAAATTAGCCACCATATAGATTTGGTGCCAGGATCGAGCTTGCCAAATAAAGCTGCACACAGGATGACACCTATAGAGACTGAGGAGTTAAATAGGTAGGTCCAGGAGTTACTGGAGAAGGGATTGATTTGGGAAAGTTTGAGACCATGCGCAGTACCTACAGTGTTGGCACCAAAGAAGGATGGAGAATGGAGAATGTGTACAGATTCATGGGCCATTAGCAAAATCACTATCAAATATAGATTCCCATTGCCAAGGATGGATGATATCATGGACTGTTTAAGTGGAGCTAAATACTTCACGAATATTGACCTAAAAAGTGGTTATCATCAGATCCATATCCAAGAAGGAAATGAGTGGAAGACAACCTTCAAGACAAGAGAGGGCTTGTATGAGTGGTTGGTCATGCCATTTGGGCTGTCCAATGCACCAAGTACCTCCATGCGACTGATGAATGAAGTACTGAAAGAGTTTTTGAGAAAGTTTGTCATTAATTATTTAGATAATATATTAATATTCAACAGAACCCTGGAGGAAAACCTGATGCATATCAGGAGGGTTTTTGAAAAGCTGTGAGAGGAGCAGTTATTAATAAATATGAAAAAATGTAATTTTGTGAAGAAAGATTTAGTATACCTGGGGTTTGTAATATCAGCAGAAGGTCTAAAAATGGACCCAAAGAAGGTGAGAGCCATCATCAAACGGCCTACCCCAAGAAGCACAACAAAAGTAAGATCATTTCATGGTCTAGCCAGCTTTTACAGGAAGTTCATAAAGAACTTCAGCAGCATTTGTGCACCTCTCACAAAAACAATGAGAGGGGATAAAAAAGAGTTCAAGTGGACATTAGGGGCTGAAATGAGCTTTGATGCATTAAAGAAAAAGGTCACATAACAGCCTGTTTTGGCACTCCCAGACTTTAACAAGGTATTTCAGGTGGACTGTGATGCCAGTGGCAATGCAATAGGGGATGTACTGAGTCAAGAAGGCAGACCTATTGCTTATTTCAATGAGAAGCTAAATGATGCTCAAAAAAAGTATTCAGTTTATGACCAAGAATTTTATGCTATAGTTCAGGCTTTGAAGAAGTGGAGACACTATTTATTGCCAAAGGATTTTTTTCTATTTACTGATCATCAGGCTTTACAGTACATTAACAGTCAAACAAAACTGAATCAAAGGCACATGAAGTGGGTGGAGTTCCTCCAAAGCTATACCTTTGTGCTGAAGCACAGAAGCAAGAAATCAAACAAAGTTGTAGATGCCTTAAGTAGAAGGCAAAATTTACTGATTAAAATGATAGTGGAACTAGTGGGATTTGAAGAACTGAAGGGTTTGTACCCTGAAGATCCAGATTTTGCAGAAGCCTGGATAGCTTGCTTGACACCTGTTACTGTGGACAAGACAAGATGGTTGAATTTTCTAATCCAAGATAGAATGTTGTTCAGAGGAAGTAAATTATGCATTCCAAGGAGTTCCATGCAGGAAAACTTAGTCAAGGAGAAACATAGCGGGGGACTGGCCGGACATTTTGGTTGGGATAAGACAATTGCCCTGGTGAGTGAAAATTACTATTGGCCGCAGCTACAACAAGATGTGAAAAAGTTTGTATAGAGTTGTAGAATATGCCAGATGGCAAAGGGTAGAAGACAGAACACGAGATTGTATCAGCTGTTACTAGTACCTAAGTGGCCATGGGAGGACGTCAACATGGACTTCATCCTTGGATTGCCAAGAACACAGAGGGGAAATGACTCTGTATTTGTAGTAGTTGACAGATTTTCCAAGATGGCACACTTTATCCCATGCCAAAAAACAAGTGATGGAGTTCACATTGCAGGGCTATTTTTCAAGGAAGTGGTACAACTTCACGATCTACCGAAGAGCATTGTTTCTGACAGAGATACAAAATTTGTTGGTTATTTTTGGAGAACTTTGTGGAAGAAGTTGAAGACAGATCTGAAGTTTAGTTCTGCATATCATCCACAAACTGATGGATAGATAGAGGTGGTAAATAGAAGTCTGGGTAATTTACTGAGATGCTTGATAGCAGATCAACCCAAGGGATGGGATTTAGTTTTATCGCAGGCGGAATTTGCGTATAACAGTTTAGTCAATAAGAGCACAAATAAATCTCCATTCTAGATAATATATGGAAATAGCCTGAGAAATGTGTCTAAACTAAGAAATTTGGATAAGAGATAAAAGTGCAGTGCCGAGGCAGAAGAATTTGTGAAACATATGAAAAGTCTGCATGAATAAGTAAGGAAACAAATTATAAAAATGAATACTCAATATAAGACAAGGGCAGACCAGAAGCGACGGTTCAAAGAGTTCGAAGTAGGAGATGAGGTCATGGTCCATCTCAAGAAGGAGAGATTTCTTGCCAAGACTTATAACAAATTGAAGATGAAGAAGTTTGGGCCATGTAGAATATTGGGAAAATGGGAGTCAGGCAATGCATATGAAGTGGAATTGCCCAGTTGGCTTGAAATTTCACCTATTTTTAACATTTTAGATTTAGTGGAATATCATGAGGGAGAAAATACAGAGGTACCAAGTATGGAGTTTTGGAAAATTCCAGCATCTAATCCAACCACAGACGAGGTCGAGGAAATATTAGACGCTTGTAAAGGCAGAAGCACCAGAAACAAATAGTATTCTAAATATTTGATAAAGTGGAAGGGCAGACCTGTTGAAGATGCAACTTGATTGTTGAAAATGGAGGTTGACCGCTTGGGTCTTCCCCTAACAAAACAGAAGTGAGGATCACTTTTAATTTACCCCGGGTGTCTGATGCAGGAGCATCCGACGACAGTAGAGCAATCTTGCATCTTCCAAAAAAAAATTTCAAATTTTTCTAAGTACTTTTCTTCAGTTTTTCCCAAGGGGGAAGTTTTTGTAAAGCAAGGGGGAAGGGGTCGCGAAATTGCAACATGTTGCGATTTCACGACATGTCATGAAATCGTGACCTCAAAAGCTACGACATGGCAAGGGCAAGTTTCGTCGCGATATCGCGACATCACGATATCATGACGATATTTCAAAACAAGGCGTAGGGGGAGTCCTATCGCAATATCGCGATAGGTCATGATATCGCGACTGTTGCGATATCATGACCAGTTAAAAGGTGCCACATGGCATGATTTTGAGACAGCTTCAAAAGCTAAAGCAAGGTGGAGAACAAAGCAAAGGACTTTGGCAAAGTGAAGGCAGAGGGGGGGGTCACAAAATCATGACACGAAATCATGACATGTCATGATTTCATGACATGTCACGAAATTACGACCCCAAGGGGCTACGGCAAGGCAAAGGCAGTGGGGTCACGAAATCGTGACATGTCACGAAATCGTGACCCCAAGGGGCTACGGCAAAGAGAAGGCACTTTTGGTCACGATATCGTGACATGTCACGATTTTGTGACCTATCATGATATCGCGACCAGGTGAAGGCACAGCCAAAAGTAAACAAGCGGATAGCCAGGCAAGGCCAAATTTGACACGTGGACAGCCACGTGTATCAAGACAGTTATGAGGGGCACGTGTATTAAATATATTACGACAAGAAGAAGGCATAGCCAAATATGGACGCGAACGGCCAAGGAAGATCGAATCAAACACGCAGACAACTACGTGTATTAAAACAAATATGAGGGCCACAACCATGCATATTTTTAATTCTGGCAAAACAATAGATACAGGCGATGGACATTATGGATGAGACAATGGTGCAAAAGAACAATCTGACCAAGACGACGGTTGCAGGTCAAGGGAGGTCATTAATGCGAGCTTCTTGGTGGATCGGGCAGTTGCCCATTTATGGCAGAAAATTTGAAAACTCAGTCGGGGGGGAAAATGAAATTAAAATTTTGGTTAGGTAGGGGCATTAATTGCTTAGAGGGTCGAGGCCTCGATAAAAAATCGAGAATTGTAAGGGAAATGGATGGTGAGTTTGAGATTGAGGGGGGAAGAACTATGCCTGGACAGGATTGTATGACTGTGTCAAGTAATTTACAGAAATTAATTTGAAGTGTTGTTTGTGTGAATCTCGGCTTGCCATCATATCCTCTTTTTCTTCACCATTGTTATTCTTAGCTTCTTAAAAATATGTTGCATAATGACCATACTTTCCACAATTGAAACATTTAAAAAATTTTAGATCTCTAGATCTTATAGAATCCTTATATCTTCTAAAATAATTAGCTTCTTCATCACTTGTTGACTCATTGCTTGATTTTGATTTCTTACCCTTTGTCTTCTTGATTGCTTTGAAGGTTGCTTCCTTTTGGGGGAATATGTTCTTTAGTTCTTAACTCAAAAGCTGTAAGAATACCAAACAACATATCTCTTGTCAAATAATCACCATCCTTTGACTCTTCTATAGTAGAAATCTTTTCACTGATTTTTTTTGGAATAGATCTTAAGACCTTATCACAAACATATGATTCATCAACCTTCATTCCAAGTCCTTGCATAGTATTAACAACTTCATCAATTCAAAGTAGATAAGTACTAATGTTTTCCTCGTCCTTCATTTTTAACTCTTAAAATTGTCTTTTGAGATTTCGTATCTTTGCTTTCTTGACACCTTTATCTCCTTCATATATATTTTGCAATTTATCCAACATTTCTTTTGCATTTTCACAATGCATAACTTTTATGGACTCTATTCTAAGCAAACCTCTCAAAAGTGCATTCATTGCTTTTGAATTGTAATTTTGTAGAAGCTTACCTTCCTTATATGTAGGTGGATCAACTGAGAGGTTGTATATCCATTTTCAACTACTTTCCAAATCTCATTACCAAGTGCATTCATATATATTTTCATTATCAAACTCCAATATACATAATCACTTCCATAAAATACTAGTGGTGAATTGTATGATAATTCATTCTTAGAATCTATTATGTTCTTATAAGATTTACCTTCATGCTATTAAACTCTTTCGAAGAAACCCACTTTGATACCAATTAAGAACATAAGCTTATACTGAGAGGGGGGGGTGAACAATATAAGACCACTTTTTACTTTTATTTTCAAATCAATATTATGCAATGTAAAGATAGAAATATCAATAGCAGTAATCAAATCAATGCACAAATCATGACATATAATAGAGACACCACAATTTATGTGGTTCAACCAATGTGGGCTACTCCACAAAGAAAATATTTCACTAAAATTTTCTCAATCAATATATTGGGAATCATGTTAGCGTATATTTGTTAGCATATATTTGTTATTACATTTTATTGTTAATTAGGCAGAACTTGTTATTTGGTTATAACAAGTTATATTTTAGCCGTGGATGGTTTCGTAACCTCTGGGCTATTTCAGCTTGCAGATGTATTATTTAAACCTTCTCAGACATGAATCAATCTACTGTTTATTCTAACATGGCATCAAAGCCAATAGCATGAGAAGAGAGGATGGAGGCGGATGTTGTTTGCTTGGAGAAAAGAAGCGAAAGGACACTGTGTGCTGTTTTTCCCAACGTTGGTCTGTTGTTTTTTCCCGAGCACCGCGAGTTTTTTTTTTTCCCTTACGCGACGTGATTTTTTTTAATCACGCCGTCGCGTGATTGCATTTGAAAGAAAAAAAAAACGGCGTGATTTTTTTACCCACGCATGAGAAGAATCTTCTATGGTAGGTGCCATCAACAAGGCGATTCCATTTCAGTACTACTTATGTTCCACGTATCGTATGATCTCTAAAACTCACCTATAGTTTCCCTCACGTAAGGGCGGGTGATTTTTGTTGATCTTTCTAAATACCTATAGTTTCCATCACATAAGGGTGGGTATTTTGTACGGTATAACGGCCTAGAAAAAGGTATATCTAAAGGGGGACCAATTGGTGTTATAAGGAACCTTCATCATGTCTGCAAAACTAATGACTGATTCTCATCAGTTGTTGAAAGGTCCTAATTACACACCATGGAAAAATAAGATGAAGGCCATCCTAGCAATGGATGATTTATGGGATGTTGTATCTGGAGCAACAACCAGACCTTCACCTATTGCTGGTGCTACAACTCCATCTAATGCTCAAAGAGACTTTGATAAGCTAGACAGTAAAGCAAAAGTGCTCATCTTGCTTGTTGTGTCTGATGAAGTCCAACCCCATATTGCTGACTGTGCAACTAGTAAAGCAGCATGGGATGCCCTTAATACTATATATAAGGGAAAGAATGATTCCACCATTCTATTTCTTCAATATCAATTACACGACTCGAGCATGAAGCAGGGTGAGATAGTTGAATTCTTTCTTTGCAGAGTTTCTGAATTGAAAGCAAAGTTGAATTCTTTGGGAGAACCAGTTGAAGACAAACTCCTTACTTCAATTGTATTGAGAGCTTTACCTGATTCTTATCGGGTGTTGATTACTTCCCTTCATGTATGATAACAAAAAGTTACTTTTGTAGAATTGGTTAATATGCTTCAAGAGGAGGAAGCACGCCAACTATAGAGAGATGATTCTTCTAACACTGCTCTCTACATCAATAGGTGGTTGCTATTTCATCAATAGAGGCAGAGTATCGTGTCGCACGTGAAGCTGTGTGTGAAGTGATATGGTTGCATCGCATTCTGACAAGTATGGGTCATCCATCCAAATCTCCAATACACTTGTTTTGCGACAATCAGGGTGTTCTCGAACCTAGTCAAGAATCCAGTCCATCATGAAAGAACAAAACACATTGACACACAATGTCATTTCATTCGAGATGAAGTTCCGAGGCACCGAATTCAGCTTTAGCACATTCCCACCGATGCTCAAGTTGCAGACATTTTCACTAATGCACTTGCACGTGTCAAATTTGAATTGTTTCGCAGCTCTCTTTGTATTGCAAAATGATGTAATTAGGGGGGATGTTAGTATAGCTAATAGTTATATCATTACCAAAATAATGTAATAAGGGGGGATGTTAGCGTATATTTGTTAGCATATATTTGTTATTACATTTTATTGTTAATTAGGCAGAACTTGTTATTTGGTTATAACAAGTTCTATTTCAGCCGCGGATGGTTTCGTAACCTCCGGGCTATTTCAGCCTGTAGATGTATTATTTAAACCTTCTCAGACATGAATCAATATGCTGTTTATTCTAATAAATCATTTCCCTATTAAAATATTTATGGACCTCTATCCAAATGATATACCAATCCTCTAAATCAAGTTCATGGATATCTATCCATAGGAGACACCAATATCCTAATATCTACTTTGGCTGGTGATCCTCTAGAATACCTCTACCTTTAATACCCTTAGAAAATGAAACTCTATCCATAGAAGACACTTGTATTCCCTGCTCTAGCTGGAGGTCTCTATCATCAACTCTATCACCTCCGCTCTATCTAAAATCTGTACTAAACACAATCTATCAATCTAGAACAAATATCACCTCAATATCTATCTATGATCTAGCACAAATCTATCCTCAGATTTAAACCAAACTTTGTCCTCGAATCTATACTAAACACAGTCCTTCAATCTAACACAAATCTATCCTCAATATATGTCCTCAAGCCTTAACTCAAAGCTTGACTCAATCTCAAATCAAATCTGCTAGATCTGCCCCAACCCTTAACTCAAGGTTTGAACAAGTCAATCAATCAACTCTATTGTCAAGCCTTCTCAAAGACTTATCTCAAATATTCTCTGTAAGCTTCCACAAAATATCACACCAATCTATCCACAATTCCTCTCTAGAAATTTGTCCAATCTTCTCAATAAGTCCTCTAAAAAACTTATCCAAATATACTCAATAAGTCCTCACAAGAACTTATTCAAATCTACTCTCAATCTGTATTGTAAGCTTCCACAAAATCTTACTCAAACAAATCTGCTCAACAAGTCTACTCTAGAACTTGTCTAATCTCATAGAAACATAAATAGAATTGTTAGAGACTCAATATGCTCTATACTCATCACAATGCTCAATAAATTTTAATCACTCTTTTATAAACATACATATAATTTTTAGAGACTCAATATGCTTCAACTCAATCACTTTCTCAATTCAATTCATAATATAGAATAGTTTGTTTTTGGAACTTGAACAATCACTTCACACATCCACTTGACTAGGCTCAACCAAATCTACTCAAAAAATCACTCAATAAAATAATCCTTGCTCACATACCCTAGTCCAAGCATATGATCACTCACACAAAATATTTCTAACAATTCTCAACAAAAAATCTCACATAAAAATGATACTCCCAGCCAAGTGCCACTAGGTCACACCACCTAGTTGGATGGGGGTTCTCCTCCTATGGAAAATTCAACCTTTTCATTGGTGCTAAAACCAATTTCGTCTTCTTTCCTTCCACAACATGATTTAGAATATGTTTCAAACACCTTTGAAACTACCATTAAGGCATGTATTAATATACATTTCCTATCCTTTCCTTGGACATCAGTGCATTTAATTTTTTAATAATTAATTTATAAATGATTTAAATTCTTTAGAATTTAAATATTACAAATTAATATTTAATTCCTTTGGGTTTTATTAAGGCCTAAAGCCTTCTCTAAATATACCACCTTGTATATTTAATATTTATTTATAAATTAAAATTCAAATTGAATTTAAATATTTTATAAAATAAATATTAAAACCTCTTTTAGCTTTTCAAAAAGCTTCCTTGGGTTTTTATGAAAAACCTTTTATTTTGCTCATCCATGGTTTTAATAAAAACCAACCTTCATATGCTTCCACATAATATTAAAAATATTATGAAGTTCTTTTTCCATTAACATTTGCATTGTTCCTTGACATATTCCTTGACATAAATGATGACTTCTTTCCTTGATATCAATGACAAATTGACTCAAAATGTCCAATAATTATATCATGTTTCAGCTACAACATGGCTTTCTGGATGCCACATCATCCTAGGAACTTATTTGAGGTGGTAAAATACTTTAAAAATGCTCTATTAATCAGATATCATAAAACCCTTCTATGTGATCATATTAGGTTTACTGGTAAAATATACTCTCTATTTTTTAGAGAAATGGGTAGCTCATCCCACCTACTCTTGCATTCTACTAATGAGCTATCAAAACTATTTTTGCAAAACTACTATAAATAAGTCACAATATCCTTGAGGCACTCAGGATATGTAGCTTTGATGGCTATTTTACCCATCAGAGAGAAGTTTTGTATAATGAAAGCTACTAGATTAGCTAGACATGCCTAAGTAAGAGATCACGTCCTGACTCCACGATCTTACTCAACCTTCTTTCTTGATCCTAAACACACTTATGTGGAAGTGAAATCTCTGAGTTGTACATCACTAACTATACATGAGGAATAAATTGGATATCTTTTATCACTACAAAATTATGTAACTAAAAATCACATAGAAGATTTCATTGCTCTTCAAGACTCTACAAATATGAATCAATGAAATCCTGACTAGAAGACAAGTCATAAGGTAAACCATAATAGATCCTTATTACTTGCCATCTAAAAAATATTTTTTAGACCCTAGTTCAAGTTCTTTTCTCAAAAATGATTATAAAATAACTCTCACATGACAATGATACTCATGTTATTTTCAGACCCTAGTTCAAGTTCTTCACACAACCAATGGCTTCAACAACAATTCTTATAAAACAAGATTTTAATAACAATTCTTTATTCCATAAAACTTTGAAGTATTAACTCAACACACTCAATAAAGCCCTAATAAAATCCTTTTCACTCCAAACTTATTTTCCAGAAAACCAACCAATCAAATTAATTATGGAATAATGTGCTCATACCTTTTTCTTGATGATGAAGGAACTTCAAATATCTACCACAACCACAAACACTTCTTTGCCAAGCTCAAAGAAGTTATAATATCATAAACTCCCTCAAAAGTACAATGTAAATATCAAAACACTTATACACCTTATAACTCCATCTTTATGAAAATATTCATCTACAAAAATTATTGACCAAGTACACCTTATGATCTCCCTATAATAACAATAATATCACCTTCAACAAAAAGGTTCTCTCAAAATAATCAATATTCAAATTACCCTTTTGATAAATCAACCATGTAAAAATAACTTTATGGAAAAATAATGTTTACCCCTTATCTCTCCTTTTAATCAACAATTAAAATTTAAATTAAGCCCCTTTAACTTTAAACCCTTATAGCTCCTTTAAATTAGATTTAAAACTTAGGCTTAGTAGAAATTAAAATTAAAATGCTTACCTCTACCTTAGGTAAGACTCAGATCTTCGATTTCCACCTCCTCATGCGTCCTAGTCACAACCTTAACTATCGTGAATGCTAGGTGCTCATTTAACACCAATCAAGCACCACGTGCTCCTTAAGTCTTGTTGGCACCAAGTAAAAATAAATCATGTGCTTCCCTCGCAAAAATTATATGTCATGATTCGAACGCATGTATCACACTGCCGAAGCACCTTAAATCCTAGCCAAGTGCCACTAGGCCACACCACCTAGTTGGATGGGGGTTTTCATCCTATGGAAAATTCAACCTTTTCATTGGTGCTAAAACCAATTTCATCTTCTTTCCTTCTACAAAATGATTTAGAATATGTTTTGAACACCTTTGAAACTACCATTAAGGCATGTATTAATATACATTGCCTATCCTTTCCTTGGACATCGGTGCATTTCATTTTTTAATAATTAATTTATAAATTATTTAAATTATTTAGAATTTAAATCTTACAAATTAATATTTAATTCCTTTGGGTTTTATGAAGGCTTAAA
This sequence comes from Wollemia nobilis, assembly GCA_028583015.1. Taxonomy (NCBI): domain Eukaryota; kingdom Viridiplantae; phylum Streptophyta; class Pinopsida; order Araucariales; family Araucariaceae; genus Wollemia; species Wollemia nobilis. The sequence goes on along the minus strand of JAQPPZ010000629.1, from coordinate 163,925 downwards.
GCCTTCTCTAAATATAGCACCTTGCATAATTAATATTTATTTATAAATTAAAATTCAAATTGAATTTAAATATTTTATAAAATAAATATTAAAACCTCTTTTAGCTTTTCAAAAAGCTTCCTTGGTTTTTTATGAAAAACCTTTTATTTTTCTCATCCATGGTTTTAATAAAAACCAACCTTCATATGCTTCCACATAATATTAAAAATATTATGAAGTTCTTTTTCCATTAACATTTGCATTGTTCCTTGACATATTCCTTGACATAAATGATGACTTCTTTCCTTGATATCAATGACAAATTGACTCAAAATGTCCAATAATTATATCATGTTTCAGCTACAACATGGCTTTCTGGATGCCACATCATCCTAGGAACTTATTTGAGGTGGTAAAACACTTTAAAAATGCTCAATTAATCAGATTTCATAAAGCCTTTATTTACTAACTACTTTTATTATGTATTTTTACTGCTAAAATCATGTAAAAGATGATAAAAAGTGCAGAAAATAGTAAAAATAAAAACATAATATTTCTTAATATTTATTCATGCTAACATCAACATAATAATTCACTTTAATCGCATATTTTTTTTAAATAACTATATTATTGATCAAAATATGATAGTTTTTCATGTGCAAAATGATGAAATAATGAGGTATTTTTGTGCCTCATCATTTCCCCACCTAAATTGATGCATGTCCTCATGCATTTTGTTGTGCTAAAAAAGAATTTAGATCCAAATCCATGTACCAATTTCTCCAAAACTTATGGACTCTTGAATGGTTTCCCCTATTTTTCTTTAATTTTTCTAGCCAATTCTAAAATTGTTATTTAGGTTCAAGGTCAGGGTCAAAGTAAAAAGGTATAGGTGTAATGATGGTGGGTGGCATGAACCATAGACCTATACACTAATTTTTTATTGTCAATATGACATATATCAATGACACTACCCTTCTAATGTGATCATATTAGGTTTACTGGTGAAATATGCTCTCTATTTTTTAGAGAAATGGGTAGCTCATCCCACCTACTCTTGCATTCTACCAATGAGCTATCAAAACTATTTTTTGCAAAACTACTATAAAAAAATCACAATATCCTTTAGGCACTCAAGATATGTATCTTTGATGGATATTTTACCCATCAGAGAGAAGTTTTGTATAATGAAAGCTACTAGATTAGCTAGACATGCCTAAGTAAGAGATCAGGTCTTGACTCTACGATCTTACTCAACCTTCTTTCTTGATCCTAAACACACTTATGTGGAAGTGAAATCTCTGAGTTGTACATCACTAACTATATATGAGGAATAAATTGGATATCTTCTATCACTACAAAATTATGTAACTAAAAATCACATAGAAGATTTCGTTGCTCTTCAGGACTCTACAAGTATGCATCAATGAAATCATGACTAGAAGAAAAATCATAAGGTAAACCAGAATAGATCCTTATTACCTGCCATCTAAAAAATATTTGTTTGAAAAATACATTGTACAATCTGGTAAGTCTTCTACATTGCTAATTATTTTGCAGTCAAACACAAATATCTCACTTTGACCTACAACTCAGTAATTTCTATAGTTTATCTTTTGTTTTGTTCCTTCAATGGCTACATCACTACAAAGTGGGTTTCCAACGCTTTATAATGAGCTATCCAACCTACTATAGTTGTATTATGTCTTGCCAATGTTACCATATTTGGTTGAGTCATTATAACATGTTGGGAATTTGGAATTAGAGGGATGTCAGTTTGTACCCCTACTTCTAGAATTTGAATTTTTCTAAAATATTTCACAAGAACTTTTTGTACCTCATATTCAGTTGGTATTTCAATTTTTATAGGTTCAATATATATGTTAAAAATTTCCTCTATGAAAATATTCTTTTCTAGAACTTCAATTTGGCTATTTTGTTGTTTTAGATATTTTGGTTGGATTTGTTCTAGTTGTTCTAGAGCCACTTCAATATGTTTTGGAGCTACTTCAAAATATTGTGAAGTTGCTTATGAATGTTTTGGAGTTGCTTTTGAATGTTCCAAAGTTGCTTCTAAATGTGTTGGAGTTACTTTTGAATATTTTAAAGCTACTCCTAAATTTTCTATAGTTACTTTTGAATGTTATAGAGTTGCTTTTGAATGTATCAGGTTCTAGAGATACTTTTGAAGGTTCTAGAGCAAATTCTAAATGTGTTAGTCTAGAGTTGCTTCTACTACAAGCTACTCCTACAAAACTTGTTATTGATCAAGCTCCATAATATTTTTTTCTTGGTGGGAGATTTATCCAATATCTATTGTTTCTTTTCTAGCTCTCTATATAAACGCAAATCCTTCTGCCTTTTATTATTCTACTAAAATAGTAACCATGATAGAAATAGAAAATGGAGACTCCTTCTCTGAGGTGATTCTTTCAACTTTGTCAAACAATTCTGGAGTATCCTCTAGTGCATTCTCATTTGAAATATACCCTGCTAAATTAAATATAATGTTAGCTACTTATATTGAAATAGAGTCTACAAGTAGATATTTTAATTATTTTATTTCCACTTTTAATTCTCTCAAATATTTCAATTATTTACAAATATATATATTTCTATGATAGTCAACTTTACTTTATCAATCCAATCCTGTTGGATTTTGATTATCACCCTAGCATATTTCATGTGTTCTTTTGGTTTATACTCTCTATATTCTTCATGTTTTGACTAATATATTGGTAGATCCATCACATGTGGGGAATTTTTTTCCATGGGTTCTTCATCCTCAAAAGGTGTCTCCTCAATAGAATCATCTTCATCGTCTTGTATAATTAATCTTCTCCTTGGTCTAGGTGGTGTAGGATGTGTTGTTTGCTCCTTAGACTTATTCTAAGAGGAGGGGGTGTAGGTGAATTTTGTTGTACCTTAACCTCCTTCTCCCCCTATTTAATAGATTCCTTTGTAATAGCTTCCTTCATATGTCTAGTGGACCTCCTAAGTGATTGTGACCCTATTTTTTGTGTACCACCAGTATGTTTTAAATTTTCTCTATAGACTTATTTGGATGATTGACATCATCTCCTTCTACATATTATAGGTTTATTATATCAACCTATTCTATTATTATATTAGGACTAGAAGGTTCATGTTGTGCTAATTTTATTTTTGGAGTAGGAATTTCAACATCACCTATTTCAATTATCACTCTCTTAGTCCTTGGTTTTTTTGTACGACTATTGTCAATTTTTCTTTTCATTTGTGCCCTAGTTTTAGGAGATGACTATACATGGAATAATGATAGGGTTTTCTTAGGCTAAGAAGTAGCCCTATCATCAATGTTTGCCCCAAATATATTTTCCCTACCTCATATGGAGTAACACCCTCCCTCATGCAAGAATTATGAGTGGTTGAGTTTAAAATAAATGGTCTAATTTGCATGAGCGTATGATTGCATTATGAAACTTTGGTTCCATACTCCTCGATCCATGATACCATCTATCGTGGGATGTCACAGTCACATGGATTTAGAATGGTGCATGATAATGAGGTATGATGGAAGTGCTTTAGAACATGTTGGTGATATCATCCCAATGGATGCCATGTGCCTATTTGTAAATTATGTCCGAGTTTTAAAAAACTACTATAAATTCAACATTTAGCTACATAAGGTGGTTCTCATAGGCATCGTGCTGAAAATATCAAAAAAATTTAAAATATTTTCAAACGCACATCCCGCGCATTTTCAAATTTTGTTGCGACCACCTTCTAGAGCTCCTAAATCTTCTGGAGCTTGATCATTCTAGAGAACTAAATATTTTAAATCTCTATCATTCTAGAGATCTAAACCTTCCAGAGCTTTGTCATTCCAAAGCTCCAAACCTTTTGAAGTTATATAAATTACCATTTTTCATGCTTCTAGACTAAAATTTTATGTGACCATGGGTAGAATAATGTATTTTCTGACATTTTTAGTATGGTATTTCATATTTTTGCCAAATTTATAAGTAGTTTTTTGTCAAATATATAATTATCATACATCAAATATCAATTCTAACTATGATTAATATGCAAGAAACACATACCTTACTATCCTAAATATTTATCATGCACCTTGTAAGTCAATTATGATGATTGTTAGTAAGCTATATACAATATATAAACAAATATATTACACATGGAGTAAGTGATATTTATACAATAATGGATGAATCAAGAAGGAAATCAAGCCAAAAACTAGTTTTTATGTAGGTCTTAATTCAGTAGCACCTAAAAAAAGGTTTTCACTATTGAATTATTCATTTTTTTCAAAATCTCCAACTGTTCTTGATTGTTCCCATGAAGGAATTTCACAACCAAGATTATTCCTCTCTTTTTATTTTGTATTTTTTTTCAATTTTTTGTAAATAATTCTAAATATAAAATGGGAGAGATATTCTCTTTCATAACATATAAATCTAACTGTGTAACATGTTTTTATTGGTAAGTTGAGTACTTTGGTTGTCATTGATGTCAAAAGTACATAGCCATTGATGTTAAAGTTTAATGTGCTATGAAAGCAAGACAAGGTTCTCTCCAAAGCATTTGGTACCATGAGTTCTAAGTAAATGTATAAAAGGTTTGAAGGAGGTTTGAAGGCCCAAGTTTATGTCTATGTGCAAATAAAGCAAGTATCTCAAGCTCAAAGGGGATAATATTATAATATTTTAATATTATAATATCTTGGCCAACAAGGGTCATTTAAAAAAGAGTTTTCAAAGGACCGTGGACAAAGGTTTCAAAAATGAGTCAATTTGGGAAAGTACTAAGTTAATATATTCTTTAACACCATGGTTAAATAATATAAATAATTAATATTTAACACTAAGGTTAAATATTAAATAAAAAATAAAGTAAAATTCAAATTATTATAAGGCACCAAAATTTGAATGTGCATGGAGGCATGTTTCAAAGTTGAGCCAACATCATAATTCAAAGGGAAAAACATGTATAAAAGGGCAAAAATTTTGCAATGCCAAAGTGAATTTTAATCTTCAAAATATATCTCCTTGTTTGCTTCATTCGGCATGCGGTAAAGGTAGATAAAGAATTTGTGAATTTTGAGAGTAGTGTGAAGTTAATATGAAGGGTGCTCGATTCCATCCGCGACGTGGATGGATAGCTTAGTTGGAAATATTGGCTTGTGGAGTGCATGGTAGGAGGTAGGTTCAACATCTAAATCACAAGAAGTCCTTTTTCTTGGTCGAGGATTTTGCATCGATGTTAGTGGAGAAGTAGGAGCATATGATCCTTTGGACTTGTGTGGGTAGCTAGCCCATTTGGTGTCCACCCTTGAGGTAGGACGCGGGTCCAGTGAGGTCACAAGATTGAGTAGCGAAAGCAACACTTGGGAATTATTTTTTTATAAGGTATGCATATGATGCTTGACTTTGGGAGTTATAAGGGTTAATTAATTTTTAGTGTTTTGAGGTGAATTTACTAGGGAGCCATAAGGATAATAAATTGATTTTAATTTTTGATTTAAAAAGGGGTGGAAATTAAATTTCATATTGCTAGTGCCTTGTTGATGCATGAGATGAAGTGATATTTTATTGGTCTTATTGAAATTTTAAAAGTGCATTATTTTCATAAGAAGGAGGTATAAGGTGTATATGAGAAATTTATGTGTGTAATTTCTGGTTTGTTTTGTTGAGTATTATCATACAAGAATATGAGTAATAAGGTGTTATAGTGGTTTGCTATTTTATTGTAATTTTTGTATGGTGAAATATATTTTGAGAAAGAAATTCATGTGTATGTTTTGAGAAAGTATTTCGATATCTAACTCTTGAAGTGGCACTAGAAATATCAACTATTTGTGAGACAGATTTTTGAAGACATGCTTCTATAAGAGCAAAAGGTGCATCCATCAAGATAATATCATATAAAAATTCACAAATAACACATTTGTTTTACCCTAGGATAAACCCTCGAATGGGGAAAATCCAACATTGAAATTTGTACTCTTTTATTATTCTTCCACAATGGATGAATACGTACAATGAGGTAGAGTCATTTCAAATTGCCTCCACTCTCTTTTAAAGAAATACTAGCATATTTTGATCCACTAATATGAAATAATCATTCAATTCAACAATGGTATAGAGTTGATTCCAATTGCCTCTATTCTCTTTATAGATTAAACCATACCTTCCCTAATTACCTAACTAAAATAATCATTCATTTCATTCTCATGGTAACTATGTCTGCTCAATTATAGGTGTTTTACAGCACCTTTCCTATCTATATTTACTCTACAATAAGAACAACAAGCTACACTATTTTTTCACTCGTTGATTTTAGCTCCTTCAGATAATAGGAGGTAGATAAAATTCCATTTCCAACCATCTTGATTTCACATAGAATAAAGCCATCATAAAATAATCTAAAACAATATTCTAATATCTAGGAGTTTTACAACTATCACTAATTATATCCATTATATGAATAATATTACCATCCCCAATCTTCTACTAAAATAGTTACTTTGGCTTGTAAACTCTTACAAGTGTTTCAATCTGTCGCAGACTAGACTCTTCCTACGGTAACACCAGAGACCAACATATTTAGTCTTCAAAATTTTAATTCAATTCTACATTTAAATGAGACTACAAACCAAAATTAAGCCCAATCCTTTTGAGCTCAACTGACGAATATTGATTTTGATACCTCAAGTTCTATTGGCTTAACTGTACACAAATTAATCCTACAACTTCATCAATGGCTAAACCACCTATTAATCCTTGTTGGATATTGACTTAATAAATCTATTAGTTGGCCAACTTAGAGGTTACCTACATCCAACTCTCCACTAGTGGTTTCATCTAAAAAATAAACAACACCGACTAACATCAAAGAAACCATTGGAGTAAAAACAAGCCTACTAAGTTGCTTCGATGTGGCAGATCGAAATATCTAGATCACTCATCCCATTATCATTTAACAACCACTATGGAAGTAAAGTCAAGTTAGAATCTTATTGAAAATAACTACATTACCTTTTTAGCACAAAATCGGGTCTTCAAATGATTGCATTTTACTGGCTTACTAGGTGCACATGTAATAGAATCTTCATTACAAAGAAAAAAAGTCTAGTCATTATTCTAGGTGTATCTTTAGATTACAAGTGATTGGAATAAATATCTACAATTCTTCATTAAAAATCCAATCACAATATAACCTGTCAAACCCAAATAGCCACGTTAGTCTTCCATAATAAAATGACATACATATTCAACACATAAAAATAATAAATCATTTCTTCAATAGAATATATAACTTTTTCCTATACTATGAATGTTTTATTCACTAGCCATGAAAGCATCAACCATTTCCTTAAATAAAGCAAACACACCAAAACATAAATTCATCTATATAAATAGTCTACCAAGGGAGGGTCATGACACATGCCACCCACTTGCTACTTATATGTACTTTCTAAGAGTAAACATGCTACTCACTTCCCAAGACCTCTATGTGGAGTTGCTTTTGTGTTTGGGTGGTTGAAATAAAAGATACAATAATTATTTTTCAATGAGCAAAAGCAAGTGAAATTGAGTGTTCATTGGCATAAAACTCAAATGTTACCTTTATTATCTCAAATTTCTTATCAATTCTTTAAATGATTTAATATTTGAATATTTAGTTTGTACTTTAAATATCTATTTCATTATCTTCATTATATCCTCTCCATACTATGATAAGTTGCATTTAGACACCCTAGACCCTGACGTATATCATCTTACAGTTTTTTTTCACTTTCTACTTTTGATTGACAATATGAGATTATGGTAATAAAGAAGACACATATGTTATTGAATGGATTTATCTATGAATACATGTGTCTTTTTGATATATTTAGAACAAGAAAATCGTTAGCTTTCGTGTATTTAATATATTCCATAAAATCATCATAATAGCTTTATTATATAAATGTAATTCATTAAGAGTAGAACATTAAGCCATGGCAAGAGCCATTAAATACAACCTAATGAGACACCATTAAGTAGTACACATCATGTTAACATACTTTATTCATTAACCTTTTAAGAATTCAAATCATACCTCCACTAGTATCTACACTAGTCTAAACATCATTCATAGGTTGGTTTATCATATTTTCAAAGATGCAAGAATTGTAGATGAGTCAAAATTTATAAATTAGGGGATTGACATATAAATATATTATATGATATTGATTTTTTTTGGGAAGAGAAACATAAATAAAAAAGGGTTCTTGTTTCTTAGGTTTTGAAAATGATGGTACTATTAACTAATTAAAATTAATTACTAATGCAATATAAATACCTTTTAGTTACAATTATGAATAATTTGTTAAAAATAAATATCAATAAAATCCTAATATAATATATTAAATTTAATGTGTTAGACTAGAATTACATTAATATTTCATAAAGAAATAACTACAATATTAGAATTACATTAATGTTTCATAAAGAAATAGCTACAAAGCCTCGACCCTTCCTTCGATGCAAATTTTAGAAATTCCTTTTGCTTATTTGGTTGTCAAGTCAGCTCCTAAAATAATGGAATATCGTGTGGTGGATTTGGATTTTATTAGGTTGAAGGAGCTCATTCCACCTTCATCAGAACCAAAATTATTAAAAAAACTCAGTCCTCGGGACTTTTAACTCATGGAAAAATTAAAAGTAATACCAAAAAATCCCTTTTGGATGCTCGCTTAACTCCTATTTCTAAAGCAGAGCAAGGAGACACCATAAGTAAATTTTTATGTCCCTTTCTGACTAGTGGTTTTGGTGGAAATATTTTATTGTTTTTCCCTTAGGAGGGATAGTGGTCTTTCTAACCATGTTTTTAATATTCTTTATAACTTTAGTTTTTGGTTGGATGGATTTCAATAGTAGTCATACTGGATCTAATGTCGAATTAAAAATTTGAGTTAATTTTTTTTAGATATCTCTACTTTTGGTATGTGATTAGGAAGGGTGGTTGACCATGCCTCTTTGGAATCTATGTCAGGTCCCTGAGATATTGTATGCATCTTAGGGTGATTGTTGTTTTTTATCGATGTTTGTGCCTCTTTTATTGTGATGGGTTGTATTTTTCCTTTCTTCAACCTGATATTTTATTTTCTTTTCATTGTATGAAGGATGAATTTCTTGATCCAAAAACACATTTCTTCTGGTTGGATTGGTTGGATTGAAATACTATTGGTAGGTTAAATAAATTTAACGGGTGGTTGAGTGGTAGGTATGCGTTGTCTATTCTAGGATATTGTCTCTTTTAGTTTTCTGGGTTGTTATGGGTTATTGAAGGTTTTTTTTAGGTGGGATAGCTTTATGATTAACATTTGGCCTCTTATGTAAAATGTTGTCAGACCCCTTTCAAAATCCTCTTCTCAATCAAATAAAAAATATATATATTAAATTTAAAATTATAATTTTCTTTTTTAGAATCAGCAAATAAAAGTGTTCTAATAAATTTAAAATAAAGTTAATTCAAAATATGAAGCATAGCCTAGAACTAGTAAGTTAATATTCAACATTTATATTAACAATTGCATTAACATAATATTATACAAACTAAAAATATTAATTTTAATATTGTAAGGATTTTTTTATTTTTCATAACATTTAAATAATATTTTTTTTGGTTTACATAGGAGAGTTGGTGACAACCACACCATTGTTAGTAACTGATAAGTGTAAGGTTCAAACCATAGGTGGTGTGAAATGTAAGAATGCTTTTAAAAATATTTAGAATATGAATGATTGTCTAGCATCTGAAGTAGGTTTAGGTTATATTGCAACAATATAGGACAAATGCAAATCATATGGGTAATTGTTAGAAGCAAGACATAATGGGCTTGTTGGAATACTTTTTAGGAAAGTGTAAAACATCAATGTTGAGGTTATAAATGTATATGCTCCAACTATCGTTACTCCTAGTGAAATATGTTGGAAATAATTTAGCATATTTTTTTCAAACATAATGATGATTCATTTTGATTTATGGATTCTTAAAGGTGATTTCAACAATGTTCTATCTTATTTAAAATATAATGGTGGTATTCCAAGATAGCCTACATTAATACAATATTTTGTTACATTTATCAATTTAAATAGCTGATGTTATTCCTTAAAGTTTTCAATTATAATAGATGCATTGGTAAAACTCATATAGAAGAAAGATTGGGTAGATTCATATTACCCAATAAATAATTGGAAATAAAGTATACAATCTCTTAGTACATTTTATACTTAGTAGAACAATATTACAAATAATTTTTTTTACATGTGATTTACCCAATAGTGATCATCTAAAACCATTTCACTTCTAGCCTATGTGGTTGCAAGACCCAAATTTTTCTAAATGGTTATGATATGATGGGATGAAGTAAAATTTAAAGGATCATATATGTAGAGGTTTTATCAAAAGAAGAAATATTTAGATGAGCAATTAATGTTTTATAATTTCAAATATTTTGGTAATATTTTTAAAGAAAAGAAATTGAAATACAAGCTCAATATTTATAAGAGAGTAAAAATTATTGGAATAGATCATGATTCTCATGTGAAATAAAAGTATGTAGTTTCTAATTATAAAATGCATTGAAAAGGAGTCAAATTGGTTTCAAAAATTTGAGTAATGGCTCAAGGAAGGAGATAGAAATATATATTTTTTCATGTTATAGCAAAAGTAAAGTTTTTTTTTTTTAATCATATATTGGAAAATATAAGGAGTCATAAGATAAGATTTTACAAGATAATCCTTAAATTATCATATAAGGATAAAATAAAAATTTGATGAAAATTATATCTATGAAGTAGTTTTCTCTTAGCATCCTAACAAGGCACCAATCCTTGATGAATTTTTTATAATTTTATTTTCAAAAGTTTGAGTTTTATTGGATTGATATATTAGTTGCAGTTGAAGAGGAACAAAAAATAAAGGATATACTATGTGACATAATTTCTAATTTTATTATGTTTATTTTCAATAAATTTGAGATAAAAGTTTATTAATATTTATCTAATAAGCCTTTGTAAAATGATTTATACGATTATTTCATAAATTATGAAAAAATTGTAAGTAATTCTAGATTGTGTTATCTCAAAGGAATAAGATGAGTTTGTTTATAGTAAACAAATTATTGGTGTTATAATAATTGCATAAGAGGTTGTACATTCTCTTAATTCCATGAAAATATGAGGTATGCTTAGGAAATTAGATATGAACAATGATAGGGTTTCCTAGATTTTTCTACATAATATTATCAAAAGGTTTGATTTTGATTATAGTTGGTGTGAATGGATTAAATGTTGTTATAGCACAACAAAAAATTAATTAATTTATATTACTTTATGAGGGACATTTGGAGGGACGTTTTTCATAGGACTGCCTAAACTATTGAACTTTTTTTGACCATATTTCATTCATCTAAAATCAAATTGAGTTAAAATTTTGAGGGTAGATGCCTGAAAATCCCTAGAACATCTCCACCAATGTTTATATTATTTGGATCAACACATATCCTAGTGCATCTCTATGTGTGAAATACATTTTTTGTAAGCGACTGTGCAAGGGTTTCATCTGGGTTGAGTGCAAGCAGCTCCAGAGGTTGGTTTTTTGGGCCTTTGGGCCCTAGTGGCCAATATTTTTGTGGTTTCTACTCAATATTTTTGTAAGATATATTGAAGGGGTCCAAGATGGGCTAGAAATATATCTTTCAATAGCTCATGTTGTGAACTTGAGTGACAATGACTTCCAATTTGTTGTATAAAATAAAAGTGAAGACCATACGTTTCTATATAATTTAGGGTAAGGATTAAAGAGATCACAAAACAAGTTTCAAGTGGTTGATCAAAAAATGACTCAGATATCAAGTGAATCTGGTGCTAAGGTGCACCCAAAAAATAAATCTACTATGAAAACTCTTATCAAGAGTAAGAATTCTAAAGACTTAGCCTTCAAAATGAATTTTAAGGATACCCTCCATGGTGGACAACCTCAACCCAATGCTAATATTAATCTTAGGGCTTCCCATTAACCTTTAAGAATACCTAAGATTGATCCTAGGAAAACAGAGTTAGGATGTCTTAAATAAGTTGATGGAACTCCTATTGTTAAGCTTGATATGGATAACATTCATACTGGTATTGAAGATCTAGAAAAAATAGAACTAATTTTTTGGTTTGTGGGTTTTTGTCCAAGCCTATCTGCTTTCAAAGTCAAGGATACAAAAATCTAGAAAACTAAATGTGAGTTACAAATGTTTGTTCATCCAAATGGTTATTTTATTATTTTATTTACTAATAATTAAGATAGAGATAAATATTTTCAAAGGGGTCCCTGGTTCTTTGGAAGGACAGGGCTTTTCATGAATCCCTGGCATACTAAATTTATAACTGAAGCAGATATGCCTTCTAAAACTCTCATGTGGGTTAGAATCTTTGGCCTCCATATTGAATTTTGGAATCCTACTATTTTTTCTTCAATTAAAAACTCTTTAGGAAATTTTATGATGACTACTGATTGTACTCAAAATTTTGAACATATTGTTTATGCTTGAATTTATGTTTTAATTGATTTTGACAAACCCCTACCTAAAAATATCACATTACAATTTGCGGAAGACAATTGGGATCAAGTAGTGGACTATGAAAACATTCCTTTTCGTTGTAGAATTTGTCATGAATATGGTCATTTGGCTAGTGCTTGCCCAAATAAAATTTCTAATTAAAATAAAGTAGATATAAACTCATAAGGTTTCTAAATGCATAAGAATAAGAACACTAAAAAAACCAGTTATGAAGGATCAATCAAAGTCATATGCTAATATGTTTGAAATCCTTTCCACAAATGATATCCCAAGTGAAGAAGAGGAAATAATGGAAATATAAATGTAAAAAACACAATTTAAATATGAAGGGAAGAACTCATAGACAAACCAACAAATCAAAGGTTTTCAACAGAAAAAGGGAGAAAATTTACACAAGAAAAATAATATTTTAAATGTCAAAACTTTAAATAATACAGGTCCCAATATAGAATCTGTTGAACCCTCTAGTAAAATTTTGGATGTGTACGAGCATTCTTCAAGGTTAGAATCCATCTCAGATTCAATTGGAGTAAGTCAATAAATAGAGAAAACAAATTGAATATGGATTCTAATCAAAAGGTAGGTTGCAAGACCAATCAATATCATATGGTAAAATAAGGTGAAAATCTTGTATAGGAAGGTAATATTAATGCCCTTCCCAACTTTTTTAGCCCTGGTATTAATGAATATCGTCACTTGGAATATTAGAGGACTCAAAGGGAGTCTTTCAAAATAAAATTTAATTAGAAGAATGATTCAGATAAATCATCCACATCTTGTTTTACTTCAAGAAATGAATATGTCGATAGAGGATACAGACTCAATTGCTAGTAAAATTTGGCCACCTAGAAAAGTGCTTTACTTCAGTTCCCAAGGTAATTCTGGTGGCATTCCTTGTATTTGGAATCCAAAAGAGGTGGTTATTTACCATATTATTGGTAGTTGGGGTTGTTTTTAGCTATAACTATTCAAAGTAGACATTCCAACCATATTATGCTCTACATTACTATTTATGCTCTGACTGCTTTGGAAGAAAAAAATAAGACAGTGGAAGGATATAACTTATATTATCTCTCATTTTCCTAAATTTTGGATCTTGATCGGAGGATATTTCAATACCATCCTCTCTCGGGATGAGAAAATTGGGGGAAATAGAAATTTGGATAGAAACACTAGCCTCATGAGTGAATCTTTTGGATATCTAACTAGATAATGGCCTTATGACTTGGTGTAAGAGAAGGCAAGGCTTAGCTTGTATAATGGAGATATTGGATAGGTTTTTGCTCTCTGAAAATTTCTTAATCCATGGTCACATTCCTAAAGTGAAGACTCTTAACAATGCTAGTTAGGATCACTGGCCAGTCATGGTAGAAATGTGGAAAACCAATTTAAGTTTCTCTCGTTTTCATTTTCAATTAATACGGATCAGAGGTAGTTCCTTTAGACCTCATGTGCAACAATGGTGGAAGGAAGGTAAGCCTAGGTATTGGACTAAGATTTTCTATTTTCCAAAAGACTACAATACATTAAATCCAAAATAAAGACTTGGAACTTGAAGGAGTTTTGGGTTGTTCATAAAAAAATTATGAAGTTATTGCTCAACTTGAAAATTTGAATAAGAAAAGCCTTTTAGATGGACTCACAAAGAGTAGAAGTGCAGATGAAATTAAACTCACAACTCATTTAGAGGAATGGGAAAAAAGAGAAGAACTCTTATGGAAGCAAAAATATAGAATTCAATGGCTCAAAGAAGGAGATTGAAACACAAATTGTTTTCACAAATATCTTCTAGATCAAAGATCTTGCAACTTTATTTCTTCCCTAAAATTAGATTATAGAGTTTTTTTCTACATTTAGGATGGCATGAACTCTATTGTTGTCAATTATTTTTTCGATAATTTTACTGCTACTCCTCTTGAATCAACTTCTCAACAAAATTTTCTTCAAGCAATCCCTTATCTTATCATTTTGATAAGAACTCTATTTTTACTGTTGCTGTTACTATCAATGAGCTTCAACAAGTAGTTTTTAAAATACAAAAAGGGAAAGCCCTAGGTCTTGATGGTTTTCCCATTGAGTTCTACCAAGAGTTTAGGGATATATTTCATGTTGATTTATTAGAGATGGTGGAAGAAGCCAGGAAAGCCAAATAATTTGAATTTTATCAATAAAAATTATATTACTCTTGTTCCAAAATCTCAAGAGGAAGATCATATATTAGCTTTTAGACCTATTGCTTTATGTAATGTTCTTTTCAAAATTATTACTAAGATCATGGCATAAAGGTTGAAGCCTCTTTTGCATAGGATGATTTACCTTGAACAAGGGGGTTATGTGGAATGGCATAAAATAGTAGATGAGATAGTTCTTATTCAGGAAGCCATCCATTCCATGGATATGCAAAAATATCATTCGGTTAGACCTATCCAAATCTTATGATAGAGTGGATTGGCACTTCCTTATCAAAGTTTTGAGGTAATTTGGTTTCTATCAGGATTGGATGGATTGGATTATGGGATGTATCTCTTAGATTTCTTACGTATTTCTTATCAATGGAATACCTTCTCAGTTGTTCCTAGCTTCTAGAGGTATTAGTCAAGGTGATCCACTATCCCCTTCTTTATTCATCATTCTTGTTGAATACTTGGGTAGGAATATAACCAAAAAGAGAGAAAACAAAATCGTTGAGGGAGTTACCATTGCTCATGGAGATAGACCTATATCTCATATTCAAATTTTTTATGAATCTAATCTTTTAGATAAATCTACAATTAAGGAAGCTTCTAATATTAAGCAAATCATTAGATATTTTCTAAGGCTACTAAGCAATTGATCAATGAAGACAAATATAAAGTTATTTTATTTATCTATCTCTAATAGACATGAATCCATGGTATTCGATAAATTAATATATAATAATACCTCCATTTCAATCACTTATTTAGGTATTCCCATCAATATTCAAAGGCAGAGAAAAAATATTGGAATTGGTTTTTGGATAAATTCAAGAAGAAAATTAGAAAGTGAATCAATAGGTGGTTTTCTTATGGGGTAGAATCACCTTGGTAAAATAAGTCCTTCAAGCTATTCCTATTTATATTCCTTCCATATTGAATATCCCAAAGGTTGTTCTTAGATAACTGGTTCAAATCAATCATCGATTCCTCTAGAGTGGTACTAAGGAGAAAATAAAATGGGCCTTGGTGAAATGGGATAATTTATATCTTCCTAAGAATGAAGGGGGGTTAGGATTCTGGTATTCTATTAATAACAACAAAGCTTTAGCTACTAAATTATATTATAGGATGTTGCATAATCCCAATGATATTTGGGCCAATAATCTTCATGCTAAATATGCTGAGAACAAAAGTCTTGGAGATCTTGTTCGCTTTCAATTGCCTACCAAATATTCTCCCATTTTAGTAGTTCTTAATGCTGGTAAGTATTTAATGAAGAAAATTTTATTTTGGATCATTCATAATGGTCAATAGGTAATGTTAGTCTCACAATGACACTGAGAGGGGGGTGAATCAGTGTGGCTCTTTATAACTTAAAACTTTAACTCTTAAAGCCAAAAAAATGAAAGCTTAAAACCACATAAAGCAAATATAACAAGAGAGCATCACACACAACACAAGATGTACCGAGGTTCACCAGTTTTGGCTACTCCTCAAAAATAGACTGTTTGGACTTCCATCCAAATCCAGCCTTTGCAAAGCAACAACTTTACAATCAATTTACTAGCACCAACTGGAAGGAGCACCAACCCCTGATTTACCAGCACCAACTGGAAGGAGCACCAACCCCTAATTCCAAGCACCAACTTGGACTTCAATTCTAAAATTTGAATATTGACATATAAATGCCTTCACTTTTACAAGACCCTGACTGGTCTATTGCTCACTCAACATTGCCCACAGTTCACACAGCACATACCTATGGCTCTGCTTACTGCACTTTGGCGGCCCTCTTACAGCCCTCTTGCTGCGCTTCTTACTGCACTCTTACAGCTCTCACGGCTCTGCTTAACACTCTCTTACAGCATTCTTCCAGCCCACTTCTTGCAGCACTTTTACTCTAGTTTGAGCAGCACTATCGCTCTCTTTCAACAACACTCTTCTAACCCTCTTTCGATAGCACTTTCACACATTCAATGGCAACCTAATTCTCCAGGCAACTGCCCTTTTATAACAATATTTCCAACTTGAAACTCCTGTTCTTCTATGACTTCCATAATCCTGCATGCACCCTATTAATAGACACTTCTAAAAGTAACTCCTTTATCACATAGTATTTCTGCATGCAACCTATTAATAGTTTTGTCTCTTGTGTCGGACTTTTAGTATAACTGTCGCTTGATGGTTACACTACTTTACGGGCCTTGTAACTGCCATTCTGTCTTTAATGCACTGTTCTTATTTTAGCTTGCATGATTTCTATCTATAACTGCCCTTGCAACTGTCGCACTAACTTCAGTTGACTCTTCTTATATTGGCTGCATGATTTTCCTCTACAACTGCCCTTGTAACTGTCGTTCTACTTTAGTTAACTATCCATAATCATGTTGTTGCTACCTATCATGAAATCATGACACTTCTGTCTCTTTGTACTCTTCTCGCCTTTTACCCACGAAAACATGACATGTCGCGATATCGCGACATTTTTGCCCCTTTGACCTTTTCTTGGCTGTTGACCAGCGAAAACACAACATGTCGCGATATCGCGACACTTTTGCCTCCTTGCTACTCTTCTTGGATCCAACCAGCGAAAACATGACATGTCACGAAATCGTGACACTTTTCGCCTCTTGTCCTCTTCTCGGCTTGCACCCGCGAAAACATGACATGTCACGAAATCGTGACACTTTCGCCTCCTTGTCCTCTTCTATCTTTGGCCTCGCGAAAACATGACATGTCACGAAATCGTGACACTTTCGCTGCCTTGTGCCTTTCTCTGCCTTTCACCCGTGAAAATGAAACATGTCACGAAATCGTGACACTTTCGCTGCCTTGTGCCTTTCTCTGCATTTTGCCCATGAAAACACATGTCGCGAAATCGTGACACTTTCACTGCCTTGTGCCTTTTCTTGCCTTTCACTCGCGAAAACGCAACATGTCGTGAAATCGTGACACTTTCGCTTCCGTACACTCTCTCTCCTCTTTTCATGTCGCGATATCGCGACACTTTTTCTCCTTGGCGCTTTTCTTCCCTTCGGGTCGCGAAAACCTGACATGTCGCGATATCGCGACACTTTTTCTCTGCGAGCTCTTTCTCTCGAACCTGTCATGAAATCGTGACACTTTTTCGTCCGTACAATCCTTCTTGCAAATTGTCGCGAAATCGTGACACTTTTCTTTCTCTGCCTTCTTCGCTTCGGACCACGAAAATGAAACATGTCATGAAAGCACAACACCTTTTTCTCTCTCCTCTTTTCTTCGCTTTGGATCGCAAAATGAAACATGTCATGAAATCGTGACATCTTTTTCTCTCTCCTCTTTTCTTCGCTTTGGATCGCAAAAATGACACGTCATGAAATCGTGACATCTTTTTCTCTCTCCTCTTTTTTTCACTTTAGACTATGAAAATGAAACATGTCATGAAATCGTGACATCTTTTTCTCTCCTCTTTCTTCCTTTAAAACAATGTCACGAAATTGCGACATCTTTTTCTCTCTCCTTTCAACATGTCACAAAATCATGACAGTTTTCCTTGCTTGCGCCTTCTCTCCGAACATGTCGCGAAATCGTGACAGTTTTCTTTGCTCTTTCTCTCTCTTCCAACATGTCGCAAAATCATGATAGTTTTCCTTCTTCCTTCTCTCCGAACATGTCACAAAATCGTGACAGTTTTCTTGCATGTGCCTTCTCATCGAACATGTCATGAAATCGTGATAGTTTTCTTTGCGCTGCTTCTTCGAACATGTCGTGAAATCATGACAGTTTTCTTCTTGCCTTCTTTTTTCCAACATGTCACGAAATCATGACAGTTTTTCTTACTTTTCTCTCTTTCAACATGTCATGAAATCATGATAGTTGTCCTTACGCTTTCTCTCTCTTTAACATGTCGCGATATCGTGACAGTTTTCTCATGCTTGCTCAACATGTCGCGATATCGCGACAGTTTTCTTACTTGTCTTTTTCTTTGAGCTTTTGCCTATGGGCCACTTCGGTCTTCTTGGAAATTCATTGTACATGCTCTGTATGACCTCTGAACTCCTGTCCATTGTATCAACCGATCTCTCTAATGACCTTTGCACTCCTATCCATTGCATCAACCGATCCTCTATCTATGTTGACAACAATGACAATACTTTGGCTGCACCTTGCTCATCAATGAACTCCTGTCCATTATACTTTGGTTGTTCATCAATGAACTTTTCATCAAATGAACTCCTGTCCATTGCATCAACTGATCAACCTGACTGTGTTGACAACAATGACAATACTTTGGTTGCACCTTGCTCATCAATCTCCCCCTTTGGAATTGTTGGCAACACACGTAATTGTGTGCAATTACCTGTAATTCTTCTCCCCCTTTGACAATAATACCAAAGGGCGGCTGCAAAACTCCCCCCGAGTCCATGCACAACATTCTCAGGCAAAAATTATTACAGTTAGCAAAAAGCATAAACATGAGCAATATGATAAATAGATGCATAAATGCTCCCCCTGAGAATTTGATCCCGATGGCTAGTCAATTCTTAGTCTATTCTTGGGAATATGTGACCACTTCATTTCACTATTTGACAACATCATGATAAGCATAATAGGCATCAACAATATCAATAATGTGAGTAGCAACAATAACCAGTGAATGACATCATCATTATCAACTTCACCAATATAATATGTGTAAGAACATGGCTGGACTACTGTCTTCTGAGTACCAAACCCTCTGTTGCTCTACAATCTCAAACTTGTCCACTATTAATGAAGGCATACAATGTTTGAATATATCCAACTTTTGTTCTGCAATGCTGGCAGCATTTGCAAATGCATCTTGGATATTCTCAACAAGCTTGAACCTAAAGTCAGCTGTTTGTCTCTCTCTTCAGTGAGAATCCAGCAGACTACCTCAATCCACCCAGCCACAACCAATTTTCTTCTTCTTGTACAATCAAGCAAGCTCCTCAAATCAGCTCACAAGTTCATCAAGAAAAACTTGCTTAGCATGAACCCACAAAGAGAATTGTTAGAGACCCAATGTGATTCATCAACCTCATAGAAGCATAAAGAGAATTGTTAGAGACTCAATATGTTCTATACTTAACTCCCAATCTCAATCTCAACTCAATCTCAATCTCAAAAGAATAAGATAGATGTAGTATGCTTTTCTCAAGAACATGAAACACAACCCAACAATTGCCAACCATGCAATAACTCATATAACAATGATACTCATGTTCTTTCCACAACCAATATCTTTTCTCAACCAATTAGGGCTTTAACAACAATGCTTATAGACAAGGTTTAACCAACATCATTCAACTCAAGATTAACCTTGAAGCATTCAACCAATCACTACATGAAAAGGAAACTAGTAGACATCCTTTTCCTTCCAAAGGTATTTGAACAAAACAGCCACCAACATAAATCACCAATGCAAAGAATAACTTGCTCAAATCAATCTCAATGGAGTAAGCCCAAATCATGTATCAAGTAAAGCATTAACTTGATCAAAACAACCTCTATGAAAGCAACTCAACCATTCATCACCAGGCTGGAAATCATCTGGATGCTCATTATAAACCTCTTCTTCAATCTTCCCATTCAACACGCTGATTTCACATCTGTCAACAAAATTGACAAGTGACTCACACTTGTACCAACTTTTGTCCAACACTGTACCAACACTGCAATTTTACTGCCAACTCTGTGCAAGCATCAAACACAGTACCTCAAAACCAACCAAGTCATCTGAACTATTATAATCCTTAACTTTTGACAGTGGCAGTAAGAACCATCACCAGTACAACAATGACATACAACAATACTACCAATAATGACAACTCTCAATTTAATCACCACACTTCACGGCACTACCACAAACAACTGTATGAACAGAAAACACACTTTGATAGCTATACAACAACTCCCCGACTACTTTCCTTTCATCCTCAGATAACTACACAAATACATAGGAGCATTAAAATAAAACTTTAACATTGCTCCCCCTGAGGATGTGCTACCTGGAGCTGCTTAGTGCAATAGAGGAGTAATCTCCTTCTGTCCAAGGAGACACGATTTCCTTTCTTCTTTCTTTCTCCAGTATTTCTTGAACTTAGGCTGAAGGTTTTCACCTACATCCCTATTTTGAACCTTTTCGTGAACTTGACCATTTCTCTTGCGGGGTTGTCTCTTGTGCATCCTTGATGGATGATTATTTTCCTTTCTGTTGTGCACATGATTTATTCTCTGTCTGTATTGCATTCTTTGTGTCTGATGAAATCTATGGTCTTGCCTTAGATTAGATATAGACGTGCTCGAACAAAACCTTGCTATGTGCCCATGACCATTACATTTAAAACATTGCACATGTTATTCCCTTTCTGTGTTGCATTCTTTGTGTCTGATGAAATCTATGGTCTTGCCTTAGATTAGATACAGAAGTGCTTGGACAAAACCTTGCTATGTGCCCATGGCCATTACAATTAAAACATTGCACATGGTGTTCACTCAGAGAAGCAGATGTATTTCTATCAGCATAACTCTTTGATCTATTATTCTATCCACAATAAAATGCCTTGTGACCATAGCAGTTGCATTTAGAACAATAGCCATTAAAAGCATTATTATTAAAAGAGTGAGAGTGAGAGAACCTCTTTTTCTGTGGTTGCTTTGTTGTAGATCTTCTTTGATATTTTCTTCCTTTTGAAGATTCAGCTTCAGACTTTTCTTGCTTCGATCCTTCAGTAGTGTGCTTCTTCTTCTCTGCATTTTTGGAAGATGAAGGTTGTTCAACTTCATATCCAAGACCAAACTTAGCCGTGGAGCTTCTTTGTTGCTTTATCATTGTATCTAGTAACTCTATGCTCTTCTCAAATTTGAGATTTATATTGGCCTCTTCTAGTTGTTTCTTCAATGAAACAATCTCTTCTTCTTGTTGGCAAAAACAGTCTCTTTCTCATTGATTTGAGACCTGAGAATATCTTCAATCCTTTTGGACTCTTCTACTTGCAGCTTTAGATCAACAATAACTTTGTTAGATTCCTCTTCACTTGTGCTGCATACATCATCCTCATCATCCAGGTGTGTCTTCAAGGCTTCTTCTGATTTCTTGGCCTTTTGAACTTGTAGGAAGAGATCTTCAATCTCATCCCCATATTCTTCTAACTTCTTGGACATTCTTTTGTTCTTTTTCTTTTCTATACTCAACTCTTCAAGTGCAGAGATCAACTCTCCTTCAAGATCTACTTCAACCTCATAGATTTCATCACATACTTTAGAGTTCACTCCTTCTACCTTTTCTGGTTCAATTTTCTCTTCCACAAGAACTGAAACTGACTGAGATGCCTTATTGGAGGAGGATCTATTCTTCTTACCCATTGTGTACTAATCCAAGATCAACCCTGACTGATTTAGCCAAAATTGGGAACCTAGGTCTGATACCAATTGTTAGTCTCACAATGACACTGAGAGGGGGGTGAATCAGTGTGGCTCTTTATAACTTAAAACTTTAACTCTTAAATCCAAAACAATGAAAGCTTAAAACCACATAAAGCAAATATAACAAGAGAGCATCACACACAACACAAGATGTACCGAGGTTCACCAGTTTTGGCTACTCCTCAAAAATAGACTGTTTGGACTCCCATCCAAATCTAGCCTTTGCAAAGCAACAACTTTACAATCAATTTACTAGCACCAATTGGAAGGAGCACCAACCCCTGATTTACCAACACCAACTGGAAGGAGCACCAACCCCTAATTCCAAGCACCAACTTGGACTTCAATTTTGAAATTTGAATATTGACATATAAATGCCTTCACTTTTACAAGACCCTGACTGGTCTATTGCTCACTCAACATTGCCCACAGTTCACATAGCACATACCTATGGCTCTGCTTACTGCACTTTGGTGGCCCTCTTATAGCCCTCTTGTTGCGCTTCTTACTGCACTCTTACAGCTCTCACGGCTCTGCTTAACACTCTCTTACAACATTCTTCCAGCCCACTTCTTGTAGCACTTTTACTCTAGTTTGAGCAGCACTATCACTCTCTTTCAACAACACTCTTCTAACCCTCTTTCGACAGCACTTTCACACATTTAGTAGCAACCTAATTCTCTAGGCAACTGCCATTTTATAACAATATTTCCAACTTGAAACTCCTTTTATTTTGTGACTTCCATAATCCTACATGCACCCTATTAATAGACACTTCTGAAAGTAACTCCTTTATCACACAGTATTTCTACATGCAACCTATTAATAGCTCTGTTTCTTGTGTTGGACTTTTAGTATAACTGTCGCTTGATAGTTACACTGCTTTACGAGCCTTGTAATCGCGTTCTTCTTTAATGCACTGTTCTTATTTTAGCTTGCATGATTTCTATCTGTAACTACCCCTATGACTGTCGCACTAACTTCAGTTGACTCTTCTTATATTGGCTACATGATTTTCCTCTACAATTGCCCCTGTAACTGTCATTCTACTTCAGTTAACTGTTCGTAATCGTGTTGTTGCGACCTGTCACGAAATCGTGACACTTCTGTCTCTTTGTACTCTTCTCGCCTTTTACCCACGAAAACATGACATGTCGCGATATCACGACATTTCTGCCCCTTTGACCTTTTCTTGGCTATTGACCATGAAAACATGACATGTCACGATATCGCGACACTTTTCGCCTCCTTGTCCTCTTCTCGGCTTGCAAAACACATGTCGCGATATCGTGACACTTTTCCTCCTTTCTTCTTGGCTTCACACCGCGAAAACATGACATGTCACGAAATCGTGACACTTTTCGCCTCTTTGTCCTCTTCTCGGCTTGCACCCGCAAAAACATGACATGTCACAAAATCATGACACTTTCGTTGCCTTGTGCCTTTTCTCTATTTCGCCCGCGAAAACACATGTCATGAAATTGTGACACTTTCCGCCTTGTGCTCTCCTCTTCACCTAAATGTGAAATGCTTTTTTTTTCACTCACATGTCACGAAATCGTGACACTTTCGCTGCCTTGTGCCTTTTCTTGCCTTGACCTCCCGTGAAAATAGAACATGTCGTGAAATCATGACACTTTCGCTTCGTACTCTCTCTTCTCTTCCACTGTCTCGATATCGCGACACTTTTTCTCCTTGGCGCTTTTCTTCCCTTCGGGTCATGAAAACCCGACATGTCGCGATATCGCGACACTTTTCTCTGCGAGCTCTTTCTCTCGAACCTGTCGCGAAATCGTGACACTTTTTCGTCCGTACAATCCTTCTTGCAAATTGTCACGAAATCACGACACTTTTCTTTCTCTGCCTTCCTCTTCGCTTCGGACCGTGAAAATGAAACATGTCACGAAATCGCGACATATTTTTCTCTCTCCTCTTTTCTTCGCTTTGGATCGCGAAAATGAAACATGTCATGAAATCGTGACATCTTTTTCTCTCTCCTCTTTTCTTCGCTTTGGATCGTGAAAATGAAACATGTCATGAAATCGTGACATCTTTTTCTCTCTCCTCTTTTCTTCGCTTTGGACCAAAATGAAACATGTCAGTGAAATCGCGACATCTTTTCTCTCTCTCTTTCTTCCTTTCCTAGAAACATGTCACAAAATTGTGACATATTTTTCTCTCCTTTAACATGTCGCAAAATCGTGATAGTTTTTCTTGCTTGCGCTTTCTCCCCGAACATGTCACAAAATCGTGATAGTTTTCTTTGCTCTTTCTCTCTCTTCCAACATGTCATGAAATCATGACAGTTTTCCTTGCTTGTGCCTTCTCTCCGAACATGTCACGAAATCATGATAGTTTTTGCACATGCCTTCTCATCGAACATGTCGCGAAATCGTGATAGTTTTTTTTCTTCTTCGAACATGTCACGAAATCACGACAGT
Source organism: Wollemia nobilis (assembly GCA_028583015.1). Taxonomy (NCBI): domain Eukaryota; kingdom Viridiplantae; phylum Streptophyta; class Pinopsida; order Araucariales; family Araucariaceae; genus Wollemia; species Wollemia nobilis. The sequence goes on along the minus strand of JAQPPZ010000629.1, from coordinate 139,281 downwards.
TTTCTTACTTGCCTTCTTTGCTTCCAACATGTCACGAAATCATGATAGTTTTTCTTGTGCTTTCTCTCTCTTCCAACATGTCATGAAATCATGACAGTTTTCCTTGCGCTTTCTCTCTCTTCTAACATGTCGTGATATCATGATAGTTTCTCATGCTTGCTCAACATGTCACGATATCGCGACAGTTTTCTTACTTGTCTTTTTCTTTGAGCTTTTGCCTATGGGCCACTTCGGTCTTCTTGGAAATTCACTGTGCATGCTCTGTATGACCTCTGAACTCCTGTCCACTGTATCAACCGATCTCTCTAATGACCTTTGCACTCCTATCCATTGCATCAACCGATCCTCTGTCTGTGTTGACAACAATGACAATACTTTGGCTGCACCTTGCTCATCAATGAACTCCTGTCCATTATACTTTGGCTGCACCTTGCTCATCAATGAACTCCTATCCATTGCACTTTGGCTACACCTTGCTCATCAATGAACTCCTATCCATTGCATCAACTGATCAACCTGACTGTGTTGACAACAATGACAATACTTTGGTTGCACCTTGCTCATCAGGTAATTTTTTTGATATATTCTTGGGATGATCACAAGCCTTTGATAACTTACTTTCCTGATTGGAGGCCTTGGATTAAGGAGCTTCACCAAGATAACTAGATAAAGGTGGCTAATTACTATGAATACCATACTGGTAATTCAAAGGTTGGTAGTTATTGGATCCCTATTGAGTACTGGCCTATTCAAATCTTAAAAAAATAAAGACAATATATCCAAGGTATCCTTCATATAAGATCTCTCTCTTGGTCCCATGAAAAATATTGTTTTAGATGGAACAACACTATTAAGAGTGAGTATTCAATTGATCAAGGTTATTTGACCTTATACCATAATAATCCCAACCATTCATCTGACATATTTTGTCAATTGTAGGCTCAAAATATTTGGCCTAAGGTGAGGTTCATTACTTGGCTTTTATTGCATCGTAGGGTGCTTACAGGTGAGCAACTTTTGAAGCATGGTTTTCATGGCCCTTTTAGAAGTAAAATATGTGGAGAGAATGTAGAAAATATTAGCCATATTTTTATTGAATGTACTTTAGCCTCTGATATATGGAGGATAATGGCCACTTTACTTGGCTTATAATGGTCCATTTTTTTAATTTTGAACAAATTTGGAGGGATTGGCCTAAACAAGAGGGTGTTGATCATTTTATTAGGTAGTTATTTTGGATGGGTTCTACCATTCTTCTTTGGAATATTTGGAATGAAAAGAACAACTGAATTTTTAATCAAGATAGGAAGCATATTCACTATATTTGGCAAAAGACCATTGCCACATTAGTTGAATCGGTCCAACAACTCCTTACACCCCCAAAACTCCCACCAAACATGGGATCAATTGATGCAAATATTGAAGATTAAATATTCTAAAGGCAAGCAAATTAAAGGGAATGTGAGTAATTTTAATATGGATGAGACAAGAAATTGGCAACCTCCTAAGTATTTTGGATAAGTCAATATTGATGGAGCCTTTAGACAGAACCCTGGAAAATATAGTGTGAGAGGAATTTGTAGACTTTCAAATGGTTCCCTAGTTTTTACTTTTGCTGAGAATTTTGGTATTCTTTCCAATAAACTTGTTGAGGGGTATGGTATCCTCAAATGCCTTAAAGAGGCTACTAAGGTTGGATGGGAAAAGGTGCTAGTTGAGTCTGACTCTTAACTCATGATTAATATTTTAAAGACTCCTAAGAATCATAAGGTTGATTGGAGAATAAAATAGTTATTTAGAAGATTCAATTAATCCAGATGGGATTTTTGAAAGTTAATTACAATCATGTGGTCAAAGATCAAAATAAGAGTGCTGATGCTTTAGCTAATTGGACTTTGGACAAAGGTGATCTTACTTGCTATGGCCACCCTCCCAGATGGTCGGCTTCACAAATAAGAGAAGCTCTTATTTCTATCATTTCTTTCGATGGCTCCAAATATTGAGGTACCTAGTTTCTTCTTGCTTTAATTTTTCTTCTCTTTGGTTTGGTCAGAGTATTTTAGTTCCCTAGCTCAAACTACTCTTTATTTTGTTTCCTCTATTGATTCTTGTCTTAAAAGTCTTTTGTTCTAGAAAGGTCATTGTTGTGTTCATTTTTTTTTCTTTTTTCTTTTTGGTTTTTTTGTTTAGTTTTTTTGAGTTGTGTGTATTTTTTTTTTTTTTTTTTTTTGTGCTTTTTGTCTTGTTTTTTGTTGTTCTTGTATTTTTTTTTTTTGTATTTTTTTGTGTTTTTTTGTTATTGTTCTTGTATTTTTGTTGTTGTTGTTCTTGTGTTTCTATTTATTTGTGTTAATTCGTATTTTTGTGTGTGAGTCTTTTATATGTTTTTTGTTTTTGTTTATTATCTGTTGTTGGTTGTTTTTTTATTGTAGTTTTTTAGGTTTTGGTTATTTTTATTTTTCATGTTTGTTTTGGTTGTCTTTGTAGTGTTTTATTGTTTTTGTCATGTTTGTACTTTTTAATGTTGTTCTTGTGTTTTTCTATGTGGTTCGTGTTGTATTTTATTTTTTATCTTATTGTGTGTGTTTTTTTGTGCTTTATCTTTTTGACACACTCAAGAAGCATGTTTTTTATTTTATTTTATTTATATATATATTTATTTATTTAATCTTATTGTGTGCTTATTTTCTCCTTGAGTATGTCAAATGTGGTAGGCCAGGTGTGAGCCCTAGGTGAATTTGGTGAAATAGATACTCCTGCCTCCTTGGGTCTTACTTGAAAGTGGCATCCCTTCTAGTATTATATATATATATATATATATATATATATATATTGATCAATGGTTCATCTACTAGTTATCTCATATTACTTGTGGAATTATCTAAGATGATCCAGTATCTCCTTTTCTATTTATTATTCTTATAGAGGAATTAGGAAGAGCCTTCTCAATGGAAAAATTGGAAATAAAATTCAAAGGTGTTGAATTTACAAAAATATTCCCTTCAAATCTTATCTTTAATTTGTGCATGAGATTTTTTTTAGTCCATCCCTTTATCAATGAGGCCATGTATTTTAAATAAATATTATCATGCTATAAGAAAACTACTGGATAATTAGTTACTATTACAAAAAACTCAATTCAATAAGAAAATTAATTTCTTCTATCGTAAGTTAAATTATTATTTTATTTATTACTAGCATTCTACATAGGCATTATACATATGAGTAATATACAACTATACCAGATATTTATTTTCCAATAGATTGTCTAGATGAAATAAAACATAGATGTGATTTCACTTGTAATGACTAGAGGTTCTGTTTGATTTCATCCCTCTATAATTTAAATTTTTACACAAATAAAATTATAAAAATCAAGTTCATAACTATGAATAATATTTCCATCCAAAAAATAATTTATTCCCTTACCTTCTACCCATGTGAGTTTTAGTGAGAAACTGTTAAGAACTTAATAATTTGTTTTGAAGAAATTCATCACAAGTTAGCAAGAAACTTGATCTAATTTTTTTTTTTTGTAAGTAAAATTGCTTAAGTACGAGGTTTAAATGGGCTCGAAACCCAAGTACATAAACTGGTAGCTAAAAAAATAGTATAAGATGACACATACCTGCACATTGGCTAGCTACAACTTGAATGAAAATAACCAAACAACAATAGAACATCATAAACACAAAAATATATCCCGAGCAATACCCATGCAGGGGTTGCTTAAGAGAAGTAACTACCTGTAAAACTTGTACAGAGGTAACTTGATCTAAGTTTTAAAATAATAACTTGATAAGCAATTTAACATGTGAGAAACATGGCTTATCATAAAATCTTAGCAAGTTTTAAATCTTTTTTTTAACTATGGTAGGAAGGCTACAACTCATAAAGACTACACTTCAATCCATTCCTATTTATATGATGTCACTTTCAATATTACTATTAGGTATAGCATCAAAATATTTATAAAATTCAAAGAAACTTTATTTTGAAAGAACGCAAGGAAAAATTTAGGTTTTCTCTTTGTATGTTGGATAGGGTTTGCAAAAGAAATAATATTGGATGAGTAGACTTGTGAAATTATTTAGGAGCAAAGCTTGAATGAATATTATTTAGATATGAATAAAAGAATTTGTAAAAATTATTAACTTAGAAATATATAGATTCTCTTGATACAATGAAATTATTTAGGATAAGAAACCTACCTAAAGTACAACATGGAGCTTCATATCATATATTTTATAATTGAAAAAAAAATAATAGAGGTCTAGTCAATGAGAGGAATTATATATATTTTTTCCTAATGCTTGATTTAAGGTTTATCTTATCTCTAATTCAAAATGAAAAATATTAGCTTAGGTATGCCTAGCTTGTAAATATCCAAAAGTCAAATATTATTAGAATGAGTAACAACTATGGATCATGGATTTATACTAATAACCTAGTTGAAGGAGAGGAACTCAAACTAATTGTATATGAACTTCAAAATATGCGTCAAGACTTTTATTTATCAAATCTTATATAAAAGGATAAGTTGGTTTGGAAACTATCAAAATATGGTGGAAACTCAATAAAGTTGGGATATAAAGATTTAGAGCAATCAAAATTTCCTACTACCAAATATTTTCCTTGAAATAATGTTTGGCAAATAGAGCCTATCTCTAAGCCATCAACATTAATTTGGTTAGTAGTTCAAAGTAATATTATTATAGAATTTATTCCCCAAAGAAGAGTATATCATGCAAATTTTAGAAGTAACTTGTGTGATAAGGATCTATAAAAACTAGACCATTTATTTCTTTGTATCCCTTTTCTAAAAATATTTAGAGTTACTTTTTAAAAATATAAAAGTATATTAGGTATCTCCATAAATATTTAAATATTTGATGAAATTAATTATCTTAAAGCTAAAGCATCATGCACTATGTGGAGGATTTACCTTATCATTATATGTTGGAATATATGGGTTGAAAGGAATAATATACATTTTTAAATTAGTTTTAAAATATTTACAAATATGGTTGTCATCGTGGAAAGTCTTGAGTACAAAAATAAATTTGGTAACAACAAAAATAGTCATCTTTGATAATGACATAAAAACCAAAGATCTACTTTGATCTAGGATAAAATAGAAATATCCAAAAGTTGGATTTATTAAAATTAATTTTGATGATGCTTCTAAATTAAATCTAGATAAAGCTAGTAGAGGTTGTATTTTTTAAAATAATGAATGTTTTTGAACTTTAAAAATGAAAAAAATGGAAATGAGAGGGCTGTGTTTATGAATGTTTTGCAGTTATATGAGAAGACCTCTCACCAGAAAGTAAATTTTTAAAAAACAAATATTTTGATGCAAGACTGGCTGTGCATTTTTCGTAAGGGTTTCAGTGGGAAAATCTTGTCTGCTGCATTATCACCGCCTTAAGACGATGTTAATTCACCATTTTTAATGGTTGCCACTCATGCAGTCGGCTCCATTTATTATAAGTCTACTAGAGAGCTCAATGGTACCAAGGAAGTGTCCATGCAAGTTCATTTGACAATGTATCATGAGGTAAAGGCCCTGTCCTTGAAATTGTTATTCCTTTGCATGAATTCCATATAGCTTGTGAATGGTTTGAGAGTCATACCTTGGTGGGTTATTTTCTAGGTCGTATCCCATATGATACCCTTATTCGTTCATGGGTCCAACAAGTTTGGGGCCCATATGGAGTCAAAGTGGAGAATGTACAAAACCTTACAAAAGGGTATTTCCTTTTTTGCTTTTCAGATCCAACTCAAGCACAAAAGGTTCTATCTAGGGGTCCATGGACTGTCCGTAATTCTCTGTTGATTTTGCAACCCTGCTCTCAAAATTTCCAAGTCAGTGATTAAGCTACACTGGAATTCCCGGTGTGGGTTGAATTCCCTAGTCTTCTTGTTCCTCTTTGGGGTTTTTTGCAAACTTTAGCTGCCCCCTTAGGTAAGTTTGTTTGCCTTGAGCCAATTTTTTTTTTCTCCGCTCGACCCACTAGAAGGGTTTGTATCAAATTTGACCTTACTAAGGATTTGTAGGAGTTTATTGATATTAAAATTGGGGACCAATCCATAAGGAAAAGAGTTGCCTATATCAATTTATCCAATACCTGTTATCGGTGTCAATCTACAACTCACAAAATTTGGGAGTGCCCTTTGATGGAATGGAAATATAAGGCAAATCCCTTGCCCACTCCTGCAACTCTTGCTAATGGCTCATGGGGAAACACTAAAGAATGGACTACTGTATCTAGAAAGAAATCTCATGGTACTAAGCAACAAGAAGCTTTGATTTTTGCTGCATAACTTGCCCCTTCTCCTTCTCAAGACATGCAATATTCTATTGAAGATGTTCAAAATACTGTTGATACGGCCCCTTCGGTTGTTGACATGCAACCCCCAGTTCCACTAGTGTCTCAAATTCTTTGGTCGGGCCCTTCTTTGGCCTCAATGGTGGTAGCTCCAGATAATTCTTTAGTCGAGGAGGGTTAGGCCTTGAGGGTCTGTTGCTCTCATAGCACTATTTGGAATGATAAATAGCAACAACTAAACAATGATGCTTTCCATGCGACCTCCAACTATTTTGGCTCACTTATAGGTTTGGGTGATGTAGAGGATGTCATGGAGATCATGCATCTTGACAAATCCCAATGATTTTTTTATCATGGAATATTCGAGGATTGATGGACCCGGTCATAAAATATTTGGTCCAAAATGAGATGTCAAATGTTTCTCGAATGCATGGAAGCCTCGATATTTTATGTCTACAAGAAGTTAAGATTTCAGATTTCAATCTACAGTGTACATGTGATTTTTTGTGGCCACGAAGTACCTCTTTTGCCATAAAGCATTCCATGGGAAAATGAGGAGTCGTCACTATCCTTGGGTCTCGATTACAAAAGAATCTTGTGACTTGGGGTGTTGACCCATCCAATCAAGTTGTCTAGATTTTTCTCGAGATCTGTGGAAAACCGCTTGGGGTGGTTAATGTGTATGCCTCAAATGTCGCTTCTAAAAAATGCAAGTTGTGGAGATGGCTTGCCATGAATCTGCCATTTGCCACTTGGGTGCTTTGTGGAGATTTTAATATGGTGGAGAAATCTTATGATAAGGTCAATCATGTCCCGATGCGGTGGTGTTTAGGTGAAAGAGAAGCTTGGTTTTTTATGAAAAACAAGCTTCGCATTTATGAACCTAATTCTTTCTTCTCGCTTTCTGACTTCCTGTAGGCTTTTTGGTACAATTGGTCCAATTTTTAGGTTGCTTCTTCTAGGGTTTTGGTAAGAATGGATAGAGCTATGATTTTTGAGTGTGACAACTTTTAGTTCTCCCATATTTTGCCTTCTTCACCGTATGTGTTGACTTTGTCTGGTACTAGACTATCTGATCATTCACCTATTTTATTCTTGATGGCAATGTTAAAATTTCAACCTAGAGTGAATTCTTCATAGTTTTACCTAAATGTTTCTTTTTTGCATAGCTTTAGCATGAAATCTCATATACGCTGCATTTGGAATTTGATTCCTATACCTGATGGTATGTTTGGAAGGATTGAATGGTAGAATGTTGTCATTCAACAAACCACTAAGGTGTTGTGAACTTTGGGTGTTGAAGTTGCAAAATGATGAAAACAGGCTAAGTCTGCCTTGAAAAGTGAGCTATCCAAAGCCTGTCTTAGGCTTGAAGTCTCTCCTTTCAACTTCGTTTTTCAATCCCAAATTTCTTTCATTTGGAATGAGCTAAAAAAGGTTTATTTGTATTAATCCAAGGGGGCTTAATTATGTGTTCAAATGCATTGACTCACAATGAGGGACAGAGTGACCAAAGAATTTTTTCAGTGCCTCAGACCTCCTGCTCAACATTCTCAATTTCAAGCCATTCAATTTGATGGGCAGAGATTTATAGATCTTTCAGACATTGTCAAAGTACTTATTTCACATTATCAAGGTGTTTTTGCTTAACAACCCCTTGATGATGCTAGAAGGCAAACTCTTGCTGATTGTATCATTTTTGTCCCCAACAAGATTTCTCCTGAGCAAATGTTATTTTATGACACCCCTCTTTCTCTGGAAGGTCTAAAACTTGCCTTGTCACTTATGGCCAATGATAAGGCACCTGGGATTGATGGCTTCCCATGTGAATTCTATAAACAATTTTGGGATATGCTTGGTTCTGATCTCCACAAAGTTTATCTTGAAGCTCTACAATGTGGTTCACTGGGTTCTATTATTAACAAAGGCAATGTTAAATTTATTCCTAATTCTGGAGATCCTGAGCTCATCACCAATTGGAGGTCGATCACCCTACTTAATGTGAGCTACAAGATTATTGCTAAAGCCCTTGTGCTTAAGCTTAAATCTATTATGCCTTTGATTGTCAGACCTAAAAAAATTGGCTTTGTTAAGGGAAGATACATTCTTGATAATTTTCTTGCTATTTGGGAAGGTATGGAGTGGGCAAGAAATTCTAAACAAGATGTTTTATTCATTAATATAGACTTTGAGAAAGCCTATGATAAGATGGAGTGGTACTTCATAACTGCCATGCTTCAGGCTCTAGGTTTTGGGCCAGTATTTGTGAGCACTATTCTTATGTTATTTCAAGATGCTTCAACTTTTATTACTTTGAATAATAGTCAATCTCAATCAATTTCTCTTGGTTGCTCTATGAGATAGGGTTGCCCTCTTGCTCCATATCTTTTCATTCTTGCTACAAAGGCTTTTGGCTATTTTTTGGCCCATAAGATGGATCAAGGATTAATCAAGGGTATTTCTCTCCCTAATTCTGATCGTCAGTTGGTCAATGGTTATTTTACAGATGATTCCTTCTTAACGCTTCAAGAAGATGAGTAATCCCTTTCCTCAGCTATTAGTTGCTTAGATATGTTATGTTTAGCCGCTTTTCTATTTTGCAATATAAAGCTCATATTGGTTACAAATGGCTCACCCCACAAATTCCAATGGTTGATAAGCTCACTCTGAGATGGAATTTAGTCTCTCTTCCCTCCCAATGGAATAAGAGGTTTCAGATTGCTTGGGCTACTTATATTGAACCTAAATAGAGTTTTTTTGCTTGGAGTCTCTTACATCAAGGGTTACCTATTGGCAGTAGGCTCAAGCATCTGGGTGTTCATAATCTCATTTACCCGATTTGTGGACAAGCAGAAGATTTACTGCATATTTTTTGGTCTTGTGATTGGGCTCAGTCAACTTGGGAGTGGCTTCTTGAATTTTTTAGACCTTTTATGCAGGAGGATTTTACTTGGGTGCATGTTATTTTGGGTGACCCTATTGCTTTTTCCTTCAACTTGGATGTTTTTTGGAATATTTTTAGAATTGGTACCTTGTTTTATCTATGGAAGTCCCGGAATAGAGCTATTTTTTCTCAGCAAGATGTCGGACATGTCTTCTCTATTGTTGATAAATATGATATATTCTTTGATTTTTGGTTACAGATTCAAGTACAGGTTAAAAAAGTACATGTGGAGCTGTAGTACTTGCGTACCCTCATGGATCATTGGGGGAATGCACCCTGCATTATGAGTCATGTGCATCTTCCTTCCCCTTCTAGGTGGCAGTAATTTCTCGGCTTCTTTCTTTCCAAATGCATATTTAATACTGTTTTGGCAGTTGTTATTGGTAGTTTGTGGGTTGTTTCTGACACTCTTGTATACTCTTAACCACAATGGTTAATGTATTGGTTTACGGGGTGTGCTAATCCCACCCACCATTTTTTTGTATGATTAAACATTATTTTATTAATATAATGGCTTTTTCATCCAAAAAATAAATTAATAATGAAGATAAAATTCTTATCACTTAATCATACTCATAAAATCATATGGAACTTCAACTAATAAATATCTAAAGGTGAGGTCACTTCTTACAATAATTAAAATTTACAATACAAATAGGTTGGAAACATATTTCAATAAAATTTACAATAAAAAAAGGTTGAAAATATTTTTCAATTAAAATTCTATCAACAAAAATAGATGTGGGGATAGCATAAAAAATAATATTATTGTTTATGTTCGACATTTATTCTTAAAGGAAATCTCATGGAAATGTGAGCATATTTATAGAGAAGGAAATTGGGTGGTCAATAATAAAAAATATTTAAGATAAAAAGGCATGTTTGATATGGTTTAATGAACCTAACATCAAATGTAATATTTTGTTCTTTATGGGAGTGGTCCTTGATAAAAGAAACATATAATTATTAAATTAAAAAATGTGATAAATTTATTTTTCTAATATTTTTAATAAACAAAGTAGAACATATACGTGTTAAACTTATCATGTGCACATACACATACATTCAAAACCATGTGATTAGAATGCTAATATTTTTATAAAAAAATATTTAAATTATCCCCTTATGTAGAGGAGTTGGAGAGCAAGTGGGTAGTTAAAACTCTCTAGTTTTTGGAGAGGCCCAGGTTCAAATCTCTCCCCTCACATGTTGCGGATATGTTGTATATAAAAGGTTCCTCATCAAAAAAAATATTTAAATTATATTAATTATTTTAATTTTTAATTTAAATAAGATTTTGTTTTCTCATTGGATTTGACAATAATAAAATTTCTATTATATGTTAGCAATATTAAACCTATTCACTATCTTAAAAATATTAATAAAATTTTGCATTGCATTAAGTTAATTGAAAACCAAGTATTTTTAAAACTTCCAAAACAAAATTATTTTATTCTATAGATTTAATCATATATAATTATAAAAATACTAGTATTGATAAAGTATATTAGTATTATCTCCTATAAATTTATATATTTATAATATCAATTATCAATATGAGAAAAATTAAATAATTTTGAAAAATGGGTAGATCAAATAAAAATGAACCTAGGAAATTCAGGTGAAACTATACAAACTCCAAAAACTAGACAAAAAAGAAATTAGAAATTGGTGAAGGTATTTTTAAATATCAAGGCGGACCTTCCAATTGAAAAATAAAATAAAAAGAGACGGAGATAGTGTCATGACCCTCACTTGAGAATTTTTTTCATAAAATAAGCTTATGAAACTATATGATACTTCAAATAAAAAACTATTGGATTATATGATGATGGTAGTTTTTATTTTTATATACTACTAATGAAGTTGTGTGTTTCATAAGAAAAAGTGTTCTCATGAGTGAACAGAGGACTAATGGTTAAGATAGCCAAATATTTTGACACATGATATCCATATAGATAGACCTAATCTACAACTTGTGTGTTTTACATTTATCTCTCTTGTTGTGAATGCATGGTATTATGTCTAAATTTTTAAGAGAAGTTAAGTTACTTTAAAGTGGTATTTATTGATAATGCTTAGTAGTAAAGGAATTACTAAGTTTTCATGGAATAAGCCTTTGTTGCAATTGTATTTGCTTATGAAATTAAAATGATAAGTTTTATTTGGTAAAAGATTCCTTATGTTTGAATTAGAAAATAGATTTCTAAGGTCTTCTTAATGAAAGAATTTATTTTAAAGAAACAAAGTGACCAATGTCTTGAAAATTAGAATGATTGTAAATAATAAATCAACTTTATATTATTTCTAATTGGAAGCTTCTAAAGAATGAAAAAATATGGGCTTGTTTCAAGGTGAACATACCATATGAAGAAGGCTTTTTTAAGTTTTGGAAGAACAAAAGTGGCTAAAATATCTTTACTTTGATGTGAAATAGATTCATCTCCAAGATATCCATTGAATTTGTTAGGTAACCTTATTTTCAATTATTTATTGTAGATTATTTCAAACCATTTAAGGAAAGTAAAAGTATGGTTTTAAATATATATAAGGTTGCATGAGTAAAAGCATGGATATTGTAATAGCATCACGGGTGAACCCAGGTTGTTTGTTGTATACGCCCTACGAAAATATAAGACCTTGGTTTGATTATGTAAATTCTTAGCCTTGTATTCTTCCTGTATACCATCTACTTAGCTTTGTAGAGTGTTTCTATGTGCATCAGTTCTATAGGCCACACTATAGAATAAAATCATAGTTTTTTATATTGAACCAATATGAAACTCCTCACTATAACCTTGTTAAATACGAGGTTTACCAAAGGGTAGTGTTGGTTGGGTCTGAGTATGTATCTTTTACCACTGGTTTATCTACATAGCAGTGCCACATGAAAGCACAAAGATATGTAAGATCTCCAATTGATGTATAGATTAATGAGGGCATAAATACAAGTTGGACCACCTTATTGTTGTAGCCATGCTAAGGTGTCATATAGAAATTATTAGTCTATGTTGATGCAAAATTAACATGCTATATTTGTTATCCAAATTAACCTTGTAGATTACTACTTGTATAACTCTAAAATACTTTTGTTTAGTTCCCTTGTAATGGCCCTACATCCATACAAGGTTAGACCACTTTAGAATGCATATCTTAGTGGTATATTTGAGAGTTGCCTCTGATTTAGTATGCTCCAAAGTGCTGATTGATATGCCCTTAGGAGAATAGAAGATTGTCATTTATGTATCTAAAATTTGCAAAAAAACTTTATAATATGAATTGATAATGTGAATTAAATTTTATTAAATCCTTGACTAATATGAGATTTAAGGAATTATGTTTCCTTTAATTCGATTAAAAAATACCATAGAATATATATGGAAAACATTTTCCTCCATTGGAATATTACTCTTTAAGTTGAAATTAATCTATTAGTTTCATATTTTAAACTAGAAGGAAATAATTTATGGTTGTAAGATATTTCATTTTAGGGTAAGATGAATTCAATCTATGAAAAGAAACTAATAATTTTTAGAAAATAATCTTTAGAATAGAGTTAATACATATTAGTTAATAATGGATAAATAATATGATTAATCTATTATGGATTAGATAATCATAAGAATGAAAATAGACTGTCTTAATGGAATTTTAAATTAATATTTATATTGAGGTTATTTTATTAAAACTAGTAATCTTATAATTTATTGATTTATTTTTGAACAAATATATATTATGGGTACTTTAATCACAAAAAAAAGTGAATTGGAATTTATATTGTGCTTATTATTTGAATAATAAGAAAAGAATAGTGTTACCTACCAAATGTATTTATGTCTACTTGATTTTGGAAACTAAAATAAAGTTGTTTAATTAAATATGAATGACATCCTTGAATTGTTTAAAAGCATGAAATATTCTAGAAAAAATAAAATATCTAGCTATAAGTATTCTTTGTTAAGATGAGGTAAAATTTTGTAATATAAATTATGAATGAGAGATTGGGCATGGGGCCCAATATATGAAAAGGAACTTATGGAGGTTCCACATAAAAACTCGTAAAAATTTACTTAAGGAGAGGATTCTTGAGTAATGGCAGATTGATAGATGAATAGGGTTTAATGAGATGGAATTATGAGCCTCCCTCACTTGTAAAAAGAAATTTCTAGAATTCTCAAAAGGAATTTCTAGAATTCTCAAAATTAGAAGATATGAGAATTATGGAAATTCTTATGCAATATAGTAAAATTATGATAAAAATGAATGATGGATTCCATTATTGTAGATTGGCTAACGAAATTACAATAAAAATAAACATGGACATTTGAAGATTGGGTTTTCTCCTAGAAAGGGTTATCAGGATAAATGATGTGTCATTTATGTATCTTTTGCAAAATTGTTGTGAATTTTTATAAGTGTTTATTGATATATTTTTATGAAATGAATGTATTTAAAAATAAAAAGAAAATTTTCATTTTATTCTGCTATTTAGAGAAATTAATATTGTAAATAAAGATAGATGATTAGCTCTTCTTTAATTCTTGTAATAGAATATGAGTTTGGAAATTTTGGCTTCTTAATTTGAAATAAATGAAAAAAGTGGTTTATATTGTTGTATTAGATCTAACTTAAGGTATGAGGATCTACCCTTAAGAGGTTATTATCCATGGAGTGCCAAACTAAATATATCCCTAAGGTTAGGACCTTAACTAAGGGAGATGTGATGTGATAATTTCTTAGGGTTACTATGGACACTTTAGTAATGGATCACTAAAGTGTACACTGAGATATGGTGAGCTTAGAATTATATTGTAACTAAATTCCTATAATGGGTTCTCTTATAGATAATGAGATACCCATGTAAGAGATATATCATGCAAATGATATTCATAAGGACCTAAATGAATGAAGGATAATCCTATTGGATATGTCATTTGGTGTGGTAATCATTGGATATCCAACTGATTTATGGGTGACCAAATAGGAGATACTATACGTTTTATAATAACTTCTATTAAGTCGACTAAAGAAAATTTTAATGGTTCACAATAGCTTTATACTAAATGAAGTATATAAAACTATAAGAAACTTACACCTAAATAGTAGTAAGTAGGGTTTTGCATAGTGATGAATATTCACAAATTGGGTGAATATTAGGATTTTTAAAATTAGAAATTGGCAAATATGAGGACCCTCAACGTTGGCCCATTCGCCTAAATTTTTTGGGACCAATTGTTTCTTAGGGTCAGTTCACTACAATATATATTCAAAAATATATATATTTATACTATTGGAAAGCTCTTTTTGAGCCTGATATAATAGTGATGTTTTTAGGAAGTTATAAGATAATTTAATAGGTTAAAATTTTACCCAAATATGACATTACTTTTTAGGGCTTCAAATTCCCCAAATTTTGGTGTAAATATGATTGATTTGAGTTGCTTAGGATTTATCTTGATTCACCTTTATTTCGATTAGGATTCACCATTTTTATAAGTATATTGAGTCCAACCCCTTATGCATAACCATGGTAGTAAGGAATGACTAACACTAGAATAAGATTCTATGTCTCTTTTCTCAAGTTAACGAGATAGGGTAAACCACACAATGTGATTAAAATATCCTTCAAAAGAGAGAAAAAATGAGGTGACCACACAAAGGTATTATTTAAGTTGTATATGCAATGTACAAGGTAAACCCCATAACATATCATGGGATAACTGGCCACTCATATCAATCCAAGGGATGCTACAACATTTGAAACTTGAAATATGGTAGGCTTCTGTAGAATTTATCTGGATTATTTTGGTTAAATTAGAATCTAAAAGAAAAAAATTAGGGGTTTAAATTAGGGTTGTTATAGTTGGTATCATATCATGATAATAGGTATTTAAGTTTCCCTATGATAAAATCTAGGTTGTAGGTTAAGAAGTTTACTATGGAAATAACTTAGCCATGACTGGTTTTGATGTGTGACTTAGGAATAATGGAATATTTCCATGGAAAATGTGGTTGATAGAAAGTAAACCAAACCATTGATCAAAGGATTAATCTTACTCTTCAATGTTGTTAAAGGATAAGTTGTTAATTTTGTTTAAAAGAAAAAATAAACTAATGGAGATATATGAGATAATACCTAGATTTAAATTCCTTGTATGGATAGAAATAATGACATCAAAAACAATAATAGGAAGGGGTAGAGGCAGTGGAATACCCCCTCTACAACCACCTTTGACCAAATTAAATGATACTTTGATAGGATCCCATGATGGAAATAGGTCAAATCCAAACCTAGATATGACCAATATCATAATGGTTGTGTCTCTTTGATAAGAATAATTAGAGCAACAAAGACAACTGCTATAAGCCCTAGTCAGTTAGAATTCATAAAATAGAAATTCTAAAACACGATAAGAGATAACTCGAGTGCTAATAGAACAAGAGGCTAGGAATTGCATTGAATTAGAGCTAGCCAAAGACTCAAATAATATGCAAGTATCTAAGTTAAATAGTAAATGGAGGAGAAGCATTTGAATCATGGTTGACCTAGTTAAAGTCATATTTTACCATAAAGGACTATTCATAAGTGACTGTAATTTTTTGGGCTACCCTTCATATCCAAGAAATTGGGTTAGGCTAGTGGAAATCCTTTAGAAAAGGACAAATGATAGAGGTAGTAAATCCGATCTAAGAAGGTTTTGTGGAAGCTTTCTAAAAAAAATTTCTTATAGAATAGTTTTATGTGGAAAAAATTGATGAGTTTACGAAACTTGTCAAAGGGAAAAATACTATAGAAACTTATTATCAACAATTTATCAAATTTCTTAAGTATGTGTAGTTGTGATATAAATTAAAAGATGAAAGTACATAAGTTTATCTAGAAATAGACCCTATAATAAGATCAAATTTTAATATAAATAAACAAAAAGTGATACAAAATGCCTACGATATGGTTCGTCAGAAAAAATAAACGTATCTAATGAATATTGCTAGGATTTGAGGAAAAATAGTGTATTTTTTGTACAATGAGATCAAAATAAGAAAAGCAAGAATAACCCATGTTAATAAAAGAAGAATTATATGAGGCAAAGAGAAAATAAAAAGAATTTTAAAAAAAGGAACAATAATAATAATAACAATAATATTTTTTAGCCTCAAAGGTCACCTGATGTAGCTCATGTAGTATCAATAGAAAAACCCAAGGAACATAATTATAATAGACACCCTGAATGTAAGATTGGTTGTTACAATTGTGGAGGACCACACTATGCCAATAATTATCCACATAAAACTAGATATAATAAATAACTATAATAACCAAACCATAAGATCTATGTGGTCACTGGTAATAAAAATTACATAATAATAATAATATCAATTACCAGATTTAGTTAATGAATAAAATTTATTTATTATTCACAAATATTTTTAACGTTTGAATTTTTAAACATAGATTTTTAAATTTTAAAAGTAATAAATTTGATTTATTTACATTGTTATTGGCCAATATTATTAAGAGTAGATATTATTGCTATTTATATGATCATATTTTCTATTAAAAGTAAAAAAACCTCATAAGCCATTAAGTGTATAAAGGAATTTATAGATAAAATAAGTAAGGGCACGAATAAACACATGAACAAAATACAATATTTACTATTATTTTTAAATATAAATAATATACTATATTTATTGCATATTAACATGTCATTAATTATAATGTCCCTTGGAATTATCTTATACATATGTATTTGGTAATGGAAATGGTCTTTATATAGATTGAAACTCATAATTGTAAGATTTTAAATGATTTTTTATTTTTCATATGCCAATTTTGAAAAACTCTATTTAATTATTTGGATATGATGTGATATCAAATTCTCTTGATGTGATATTAGATCATCCCATTAGCTACTTCTATGTCTCAATGTCTAAGCGTTAATATTTACTTTAAAATTTCACAAACCATTATGTTTATCATTTTTAAGTTGTATGTATTTAATGATATTAGTGGTGAAAAATGATGTAAAGAATTTTTTAAATAAAATTTAAGGTGTGATAATTTATCTTATAAATAATATAATAAGTACTTAATATCATTAAGATGTTAATCCACTATCTAAATTTACTTAGAAAAAATACCTAACATATAATATTATTGATTCAATATATGGTATTCAAGGTATTAAAGTAAAAGTTTTCATAATTTTTATTCATTTTAAGTATCAACTTTAGAAGCTCATGCTAGTGGTTTCACTAGGTTGATCATTATCTTTATCAAAGTTTCATCAAATTAAAAAAATTCAAATAATTAAAAATAAAAAAACTCTTTTTTTGTTCTTACTTTACTTTGTATAAATTTGTTGATGCCTTTTCAAGCTAACTTACTTTTGAAACATAATATTATTATTCATTCTTATTTACCTTGAGCTCTAGCTTTACACATAGAAAGAAACATTGAACGTAACACTCATTGTAATATTAATTATCTTTGTTATAGTTGCTTATTCTTACATGTTATTGAAGGATAAAAATAAACATATTTTTTATTTAACACCCTAATAAAATATAGATAACAAAAGAACAATGATTAAATTTTTCTAATTTTATACATAAAAATTAAGGTAGTTATAAAAATATTAAATCATTAATTTTTTTTTTTAACCACTATAATAAAAAAAATTATTCTCAAAATTAAAACCACATTCTAAATAACCACCATATAATCAAAGATTATAAAATTTCAATTCAATTAATTCAAATTATAGCTTTTTAAAAAACTACTTATCAATTTAATTATGCAAAAAAAATATAATGATAATTTCTTGTGTTCATTATGTTAAAAGCTATAAATATAACTAGTAAACATATTATCATAACGTATTTAAGACAAGATCAAATTTAACTAATCAATAATAATTTGTAAAATTACTAAATAAATTAATAGTAATTTAACAATGACATTATATTGTACAATAAATTATATAGCTTGAACAATATAATTTAACAATAACATTATATTTAACAAATTATATAGCTTCTTAATTTAAGAATAACATTATATTTGGAAAAAATTATAGCTTATATGTCGGAGTTCAAAGTATATCTGTAAAAATTGTATCTGCTCCTCTTATTAGAGAACAATATCAAGCACTTAGTACACACTAGCTAACGCAAATCTTCGCTCATCGACATCAACATTTGCCAAATTCACCTTTTGAAAAATAACTAGCGAAATGCAATTATATCTATTTAGGTCGGCGCGCTTTCCGTCCGAACTTAATTCTACCACTTTATGCATTCCGTCCGAATTTAATTGTACCACTTATTATATGACGTTATGACATTACGTACTGTACATTTTATTTGTGAGTTGGGCTAAATTGTACAGATCAGTTATACTCATTTTCAAGTATGCTTAAATTTTTTGGATTTTGTCTATAATTTTTATTTCCTTTTATTGTTATTTAATTTGCTTTGTAAGAATTAACAGTGGCTTCCCATTGATACCACTTTTATTTACTAACAAGCAATTACAAACAGATATACCCCCTAGAGACATTGTCTAGATCTTGTGCGTTCCGCTTTACTCTAACATCTTGGGAGGTCTGGAGGAGGTGGCTCCAATGTTGCCCAATATCCCCGACCGTTCTTCACCCAAAAGACCATATTCAATCCCCATGTATTATGATCGTCGAAATGACAGTGCATGAACCAAACTCCTGCACAAAACAGTAATAATTCTTCCGCTTAGTCGAAAAATGATTTCAAAGTTCAGATTAAATTGAAGGTATACATTTTTTTTTTCACCTGGATTGTCAGCTCTGAATCGGATAGCAGCCCACCCCTTGACAGGAACCTCCACAGTATTACGCTTTGGAGGATCAACCAGATTGAACGTGCGTGGATCGGTCTGAGGGTTATAGTTACCGGAACCTTCTCCCACCACGTAAAAATCATAGCCGTGAAGATGCATCGGATGGTTATCCGCTACGAAGATGCTCGTCGCCTGGAACACCATCTGAACCGTAGCATTGTAATTAAGAACCTTCACATTGGTGCCGGAAATAGGCGCCCAAAGGCTTCGGGGTATATTCTGGCCTGTGTAATTGAACACGACCGGCGGAGTCTGTGAAAAGTCGGTGGTAAAGACGCCATCAATGCCGAAATATGCAGCTTGCAGGATGGCGATGCTGGGCTCGACAAAAGATACGTTGTTGATGCTGGCCCTAATCCTCGTGTTGTTAGGGCCGACGCAGCTCGTTCCAGCTGGACACGGCAGCAGTCCCAGTCCCACGGTTGAGATTATATGCTCGTCTATATTCATTGGGACATCCACCGGGTGCTCTGGGGAAGCCAGGCTTCGGAGCCCTCCGATAAATTTGAAGACCGTTGCAGTGTCGTTAAAAGCCGGAAGCTGAGGAAGTATCTGACGGGCTGATCCTTGAGCGCCCACGTATTGTAGAATGGCGGTGGTTGTGGTATTGTCAAATTTGCCCGCTTGCATATTGGTGTACGCCCGTGCAGCCATGTAGTAGCTCCCCGGGGCTTGGTTTGCCGTGAAAAGAACGTCGGCGATTTGGCCGGGTGCTATGAAGATCACATCCGTTGTGTGGGGTTTGGTGTATGATGCCTCCACTGCTACGACCGTCAGCGTGTGACCTGCTACCTTGAAGAAAAGTTCGTTATTGATTGCAGCATTGACCATCCGCAGAAGATACGTTCTTCCACGTTCTACAGGGACTCTAAATGTTCCTGCATCCACAGGCTTACATCAGTTCCACTTAGTCCAACACGTAAATCTCCAAATCCTTGGGAAGGGAAAAAAAATTGGTACCTGGACTTGAGCAGGGATACAGATCTCCCGGCTGCCCATTGATAGTGAAAGCGTCGGATATATTGGGAGCACCTCCAGTTAGCTTCGCTTGATTCGCTGAAACGACGGGGTCTGTGTTCCACCATTCTCCTGTTAAACAGGAATGAATTGAATTAGCCACCGTATTATAGTGAAAAAAAATCCAATTTAATTGAGAACCAAGTATTATAATGAAAGAAAATTTGATAATGAGAATATACCACAGTAGAGATAATCATATAGAGTAGATTACCTACTAGGATGGGAATTTCGCCGTGGGGTGGCGCAAACGGATAAGAGCTTCCCCTCCTTGGATAGATGACTATGGCTCCGTAAACGGAGGCACGGAGCCAAGAGACATGAGCGTGCCACCACAGGGTTCCTTCTTGGCCAATAATGGGGAACCTGTATGTGTAACTACCCCCCGGTTGAATTGGACACTGTGTAATGTACCCGGGTCCATCGGCCCACGCTGTACGGATCTGTCTCACTCCATGCCTGTCTTACTCCAAACCAGGTTAATTGGTAGGCAAGAAAAAACAAGTAAATTTCATATACAAAAGTTTGTAAGCGGAAATAAACGATACAAAAATATATTGTTTTGTTTCGTGCTGGATTATCCACTGAGAACAACGAGTCTATTTGAATCTTTAAAATTGAGGCTGTAGAAAGGACTGAAAGGATGAATGTGAAGAAGACTTTAAAGAATACTAAGTCTGTGCTAAGGAATAAAACTACATATTTTTATCCTCATTATAATTTTATCTAACCAAACACTAAAACCTGACACTAATATCGATATAAAATTAACACATCATAATACTCTGATCTAATAATATACTGCACAATTTTGAGAGGCAGAAATTTACCAGTGAAGGGTGGCATTATACTTTGCCCTGTTATAAGTTTTCACGATAATAGTGTCGCCATTATGGACGTACAGAGTTGGACCCGGCAGCTGTCCATTGACCATGATGACGTTATGTGTTTGGCATAGCCGAGTAAGAGGCGTTGGCTCAATCTGAGCCAGCCCAAAAACAAAGTAGCTGTCAGTATCTCTGTCAAATCTAGAAAAGCAGAAGCCGACATTAACATGCTCAGATTAAGCCAAGGTAACTTACAAAGAATCTGTAGTGATAAACTTCTGCCCGTGTTAGGCAAACGAAGAACGCAACATACGTTGCCAGCAAGACGAGAAACCCCAGTGAATGCCCTGTTGAATTCAACACCATATTGCCGAAAAAAATAATATCTTATTCTGCACTGTTAGGAACTATGAATTGTGCGGCGAGATGATTGCTGAAACTAAGAACTTATTAGAAATTCTAAGGAACGCATTCTTCAGAACTCCAATTAAACTACTTTGAATGTTTAAGCGAATCATAGGAGCTTCTTATATAAGTTGAAGGATTAATATGTGAGAGGTATTTGTTACCAAATTCAAAATGTAACTGTGAGAGACAAAAAACAAAAAACGTGGACCGCAACACATGGAGAGACAAGAGCACTGAAACACGGAATTAATTTTTGTCTCTTGTACCAACCCCAATCGACGAGTCAACACACGGAAACATCCTGTCACGCGGACCTGTTCAATCATGTGCGAATTGTAAGTTACGTACATATAAAGAATCCTACATGTCTTAAGATTGTCGTGGTTACATGCAAAGCTTCTGCACATGAATCCACGAAGGCTATGAATTATTGGTTGGAGTGTAAATGCATGTGAACTTTACGTGAATCATATTAATTCCACTGCAGAGTCGGAAGTGGAGTCCAAGAGTTGGTGATGACAACGAATACGCTTTAAAATCACCAATGAAAGATAGTTGCGTGGAATTGAGGACGACCAATTACCTCTTCCGAACGAAATGCATTACGTCTTGTCACTTGATTCCCTTTCCTTAAAGTTCATCCCCCAAATCCCAAAGTAGAGAATTGCATATCTTTACAGATTCGAGCCAATTAACCTGCGACTTTTAGAGTCATGTACATCTCGTTCATTGAATTCTCATATGGGACGAGGGTTCCTTTTCAAAATTTTATGCATTTCTTCACGTATGTGAAGGTTCTTGCAATGTTCTATCTAATAAGCCCTAGGTTAGGTTCCGTTCCTTGTTTCTGCCGTCGCTGAAAAGGATTACACAACTAAAGTTGTGATGAGATAAGTTGTCAATACCCAAATTTTCTATCCCTTTCATGAACCAATTTTCTTTTTTCAAACAGAGGGCTAGGTTTCTATTCAAATTGTCTCTCTTTCATGAACCAATTTTATTTTATTTTCCTTTTTCAAACATAAGGTTAAGGTTCTATTCAAATTCTCTCTTTCTTGAATCAATTTCTTTTTTTCTTTTTTCAAACATAGGGTTAAGGTTCTATTCAAAGTTGGGAAGGATTACACAACTAAAGTTGCGAAGAGATAAGTTGTCACAATCTATTTTTTTCTTTTTTATGAACCATTTTTTTTTTAACATAGAGCTAGGGTTTTATTCAATGTTTTAGTGTCTCTTAGTTGAGTTATCTGCCTCCTCGAGGAGTTATTCATATTTATCACATTCGACATATAGTATATTCACCCTTACAACTTACATACGTTTTTTTTATGTAAGTGTACTAGGTGAAGTGCAATATTAAATGATCAATCTCATCCTTCCAATAAGTTAGTTTATTCCCTTCAATCCATTGAAAGAAACATGTCAATATCTACACCATACATAAGTTCTTTTATGTAGGTGTAGTACTAAGTGTGTGGGGATAAGGCTATCGATTTCATCTTCATGATGAGCTAGTCTTCTCCCAATAAATATTACTCTATATCTGAAACTAAGGATACAAACCATAAAATCTCTTTTCATACCACTAGGATTCATCATGATAGATCATTAGTCCTAGTGTAATAAGCATTACCCATTCGTTTCCCTCTACTACCTTCAATGTAGATATTTGTATTAGCATGAGTTTCCTCTTAAGTGAACCACCATCACAAGTATACATTATATGTCACCTAAAGGAGTTGCAACCATCTTATATACTTAAACTAATAAATACTTGAGAATTATCCAAGTTCTTTTCAAGTCTAAAGTTCAATGTATTTCAATTGCATTATCAAGCTTTACCATACAAGGATTATAATTGTCTCATGGAGTTCATAACAAATAATTGGTGCATAGTTAATGAAAGTGTAAATCTATAATAAATTACCCATTTATTTAAAGAACATAGAAATTTCATCAACAATTCAATCAAAGTACATCCATAAATAAAGAGACTCCACACATAATCTCATAACATCTCATATATCCTAGGAACCCTCGTGGAGCATAAACCTAACCTTGAAGTCAATTATTTATTATTTTCATAAAATATTTGATTCCTTACATTGAGTTAAAGACACCACATAATGCATTTACCTCCAACTAAGAAATTTCTATAATTCTTTTGAATTTACAATATGAATAACTCATTTGATTCATAAGCAAGAATTGGCCCATGCTTTGAGACAAAAGCAGCCAGGACACCATTTCCTTACATTGAGTTACAAACACCACATAATGCATTTACCTCCAACTAAGAAATTTATACAATTCTTTTGAATTTACAATATGAATAACTCATTTGATTCATAAGCAAGAATTGGCCCATGCTTTGAGACAAAAGCAGCCAGGACACCATTCCTATCCTAATAAAATTTACATACTTCTTATGGTATTACAATATGAATCAGGGTTATGCATAGTGGCTATTTTCATAAAATTGGCTAAAATAAGATTTTTAAAATTTGGAATTGGCTAATATTTGGGATCCTTGACCAGGGTCCATTAGCCAAAAATTTCTATGTGAAATTTTTTTTGGGTCAATTCGCCCCAATTTTATAATAATGTGACCATTTTAAGTTTAAATTTTTAACATTACCCCTAATAATAGTGAACCTTCTACATGTTTTGAAACCGATTCGTCAATTTTTTATAAATATATTGTGGGGCTGACCCCTTACGCATAACCTTGATATGAATGCATCCTTCAATTCGGAAAAGTAATTGGGTTCAAAATATTGTTTCTAAGACTCTAAGGCATCTCCTATCACATTTTCTACCTTCATAAGAATCCATTTTTCTTATGATATTACAATATGAACATGCCCTTCAATTTATAATAATAATATGGTTTCAAACATAGAATTCATGGTCCATTATCCTTTAACACATTGTAAGTTCATTAGATTGTAAACATATTTCTATAAAGTAAAATCTCAATAACCTTTCAAATAGAACTGAGTTCATTTCGAGAAGAGCAAATAATAGCTCAAAGAAAACCCATATTTTTCTTAGTAAAAAGATACTTCAAGCCTCCCAACTAAGTGTTCTCAAGAAACTTTTAGTACTAACAATGCTTCCACATGTTGCGTATAAGCTAGATTGTCCCCATTATATGGTCTAAATTTAACTAGATACTAATCACAAAAATAGAAATTAGAACACATTTCAATCGTATTCCTAGGAAAATATTTTTTTTAAATGAATATAATCCTAATTACTTTATTAAAAGTTTTATCTAACCTTTCCTACAACTAAATACATAATTCATCTCACACAGACCAAGGAACAACATAAGATAATTTTAAATTGGTGAACTACCATTTTGGCATATGATAGTGATGAAATAATCTATCTGATTACGTAGACGTATTATATATAAGAATTCCTTATTCAATATTTTACCTTATTATCTTAAGTTAATTCTTATAATTCAGCCAACATAGTTTACGTTTCTTCAAAACTAAGTCTGAAATAACAACAGATATACTCTACCCAATTCCATTAGATGGCAAAGCTAAAGTCTAGTTGTTGAATGTAAAGCACAAATGAATTGATTGCTTTAATACATATAATTAGGATGAAGAAGAAATCATTGTGTTTTTTATAGTTAAAAAGGAAACACAATATTTTTAAAACCCCTTATGTTAGGTTATTGGTTTTAGTGGAGAGAACAAATATGGAAAAAATTATCGGGGTTCTCTATAGAGAAAAAGCAAAGTTGTTTGTTGTTTTAGTCATACATTCTACAAGTTATTTTTATTTAAATATTATTAGATATCTACGAAATATATGAGTTTGAGAGATTAAATATGTTATTTTTAATTTAAAGATATAGGTTAAATATTATTATATGTTTGCAAGGATAGTTAAGTGTTTTTGGTTTTTGGATTTGTTTTTTTGGAGACCAAGGTTCAAACTATGGCAAATCTACAAAGAGATAGGTTGTATGATAGTGATAGAGTATTTCTCATACCCTTGGTTGGTTTCCCCATCCCTAGGGACATCCTATAGGGTCAATGCTATCTTGCAAAGTTGTTACCGATCCTCATACGTACATATGTATATACAATGACTTATTTGAAGGAACTAATATTCCATTGATACAAATAAAAGGAAATATAAATTTTTAGTAATCGTTATCTTTATGGCATATGAGACATTCAAATTATTATCAAGGAAATGATGATTGTGCATGATATAATGGTTCTTTAAAAAAGATAATTAATATTAGAGTTATATATATTATCCAAGTTTTTAAGAGAGTCATAAGTGTAGTAAATAGAACTAGAGATTAACTTTAAATTATTTGATGGATTTCTTTTTGAAATAATTTTTCTCATCATCTTCTCATGTTTGAAAATCATGGATAAAAATTTAAATGGTGGACTACTATTTAGAGGGATAGATGAATTGCATATAAGGCTATGGAGTGAGGCTTTTCTATGAATATTGAGAATATAGAAATATCTCTTGTATGGGTTAGTCTTTTTAAACTATAGTATTAGGTAATGAATAATAAGATTTATAAAATTCTTTGTAATACTCTAATATAGTTCATCCAAGATGGGTTAACTACCAAGGAGTGAAATCATATCTATATATAGTCACATATTTGTTACTACAAGTATTGAAAACATCATGCCAAAATATTTTAAGAATAAATTTGAAACAAATAAATGAGACCAAGAGGTGGATCATGAAAATATTATATTTTCATGCCATAAATATTATAAAATTAGATGCATAATAATGAATTACAATGTGAAAATTATCAAGAAAGAAATATTTTTTTTGGTCATGTGATAAACTTAAACATGAATCAAAAGGTCATATTGTAGTAGAAGATGGATAAGGTCATGGATTCTGTAGCCCTAAATAATTCATAAAGAAGTTATTTCTACCTTATTATTTTTTGGAGATCACCATGGTACATCTAAAGCAAACATTTGAAGAAGCTAAAAAGGATGTACAAATTGAGAAAATGTAATGTACAAGTACAATATAGAAGAAATTAAAATTGTGAAGGAGGATGTAAAGTCAATGTTTAAATGGTCAAGCAATGTAGAAGAGGTTACATCTAATATTTACAAGTCATCTCCAATCACCTTAGATAGTATAAAATTATCTCCTTACAATAAAAATGAAATTAGTATAGAGGTTCATTGTAATTTAATATTTTAGGAAAACACAATAGAGAAACTAGTATAAAAAAATACAATACAATTTAGAGTTTTTAAGCTAACATGATAAAGTACATATTATGGATGCTACCCCTCAAAATTTATAGTTTTTAACGAAGAATAAAAAAATATTTTCAAGGTTATGTCATATACCTTAGGTATAAAACTATAGATGGTATGTTATTCAATATAGAAATATGAAAGATATTGATGATTATGAAATCACTAACGGTGTTGAGAAAATAAGTAGAATACCCTTAAAGTAGAAATAAAGAGAAAAACAAACTCAAAGGAATATTTGATTTGGAAAACTAGAAATAAATATCATAAGTGTTAATAAGAAATGAGTCTAAGGTCATAAATAAGAACAAAAAATGATGGTGATAGCATCTTGGAATATCTAAGGGATGAATTTAACCCCACAAAAATATTTAATATGAAACTGACAGATTCATATAATCTATTTGTTTTTACTATAGCAAACAAAAATAGGTAGTTTAAGCATGAAAAAAACACCCATACAATAAAATAAAAGCAAGCTGAATGCAATTATGATATTGAAAAAATTATGTCATTTTCTTATTTTATATAAAGTGACCTGATGTGCAGGGGTAATGCTACACATAGTAGTTTGCTTCAATAAAATACATAGGGGGAGAAAAACCCTTTTTTATAGATTAAGGAAATGGGGTGCCTCTGATATCTAATTCATAATCAAACTTTGTAGGTGAACTTTTGTTTCCTCCCAGACCACCCTCAGCCTTCACAGCTTGTAAAATTATTACTTACACATGATATAAACAATAAATAATTAGTAGCATGGGTAGGGCCTTCCTAGATGAGGCCCAAAATCTCAAATATACAAAACCCTAATGCAACCAAATACAAATATAAAAAAATAACACATAAAGCTCGAGCAAAAGAAAATAGAAAGTTGCATTACCAAAACTTACCTATGCTAATCTAATTTTCAATGCCAGTTTTTCATGGTTGTGCAAATGCAGTAGGGTTTATTTCTACAGGTGCAAATGCAGTAGGCTATGTTTCTTATATGTAAATGCAGTAGGCTATGTTTCTTATGTGCAAATGTAGTAGACTATATTTAGTATTTCTTGACAAGAAAGCTTGACTAGTTCTCATGAGATCACTCCTTAACTTTTATAGCTCAAAATTTGAATGAGATGGGATTTTCTTGGTGCAAATATGGTAGCATAATAGTATGGAGTATCCTTCTATTTTAGTGGTTGGAATTATGGGGGTACTTGTAGAATTAAGGGAGGTTAGGGGTGTGAGGATAGGTGGTAGGCTAGGATAACCAAGTCATAAGGGTAGTTAGAGTAGGACACATAAGGTGTATCACTTAGGGGTGAGAGGTGGCAAGCAGGGTATTGATGAAGGATATGATATGTGGCAAGGGAAGAGGTAGTGGTAGTTAGAACACATGATAAGAGGAGAGGATCCTAGGAGATATTTAGTGGATTTTAGTAATTTATTAAAATGGAGTAATAAATCATAGGAAAACCATATAAAATGTTTAGGGTAGTATGTGAGTGGTTAGAATTTGGTGTCTATAGATGTGACAACCTACAAATCCAACCCAATTGAGAGAGAGATTTTTTTTTTCTTTTATACACTTGTTAGGTATTTAAGAATCCCTAAACCATCCACATACTATCTTGGTAACTAATTAATGCCCTATTATCTTAGGGTCAAGTTGTTTGACTCATCTCCATGATGAACTAGATTAAATTATCCAACTTATCTC
Organism: Wollemia nobilis; assembly: GCA_028583015.1. Taxonomy (NCBI): domain Eukaryota; kingdom Viridiplantae; phylum Streptophyta; class Pinopsida; order Araucariales; family Araucariaceae; genus Wollemia; species Wollemia nobilis. The sequence continues at coordinate 110,889 of JAQPPZ010000629.1, read as the reverse complement.
CATGATGAGCTAAATTAAGTTATCTGTCTCATCTCCATAAGAAGCTAACTTAAGCTATTCATCTCATCTTAGTTAGGGTTATGCATAAGGGGTTGGACTCAAAACCTACTTGTAAAAAAATGGGAAATCCTAATAGAAATCAAGGTGAATCATGGTGAATCCTAAGCAAATAAAATCAATCATCTTCACACCAAAATTTGGGGTATTTGAAGCCCTAAAATGTAAGGTCATATTTGGGGCACATTTTGACCTATTAAATTATCTTATAACTTCATAAAAACACCACCATTAGATCAAGATCAAAAAGAGATTTTCAATGAGTACAAATATGCCTATATTTGGATATATATTATGGTGAATTGACCTTGAGAAAAAATTGATCCCAAAAATTTTGGCGAATGGGCCGACATCGAGGGTCCTTATTTTCACCAATTTCTAATTTTGGAAATCTTAATATACACCTAGTTTGCAAATATTTGCCACTATGCACAAACCTGCTCTTAGTGATGAGCTAACTTAACCTATCTATCTCATATCTATGATGAGATAACTTATCCCTTTTATCTATCAAAAGTGCACACCCGTCCCTAGAATGTATATAAGTCCATATATATAGGTGCACCAAATGTTATGCCAATAGGCCATCCCATAATCCTTTAGTCTACACTCTCTCTCTATATATGCTTCTAATAAATAAACATAAATATTAATAGATGTTATTCTTTACTCATCTACGATCCTCATAGTAAGGACTATTCAATCTATTCAAGGAGTGCACATTGCTTAATAAACATAATTAGACAACTTCTAGGTTAACCATTACAAATTCCATGAATGGCACTACATACCAATTTCATGTAATTATTTATAAACTCGTATCTAAATAATATGAAATACCACAAACTTCCTCTTTTATTTATGAAAAACATATCCATAATAATCTAGATTTATATAGCAATAAGATGACAATAAGGCACAAGATCATAATATGACAATAATGGCACAATATCATAAGATGACAATAACCAATTTGTGCGTCACACATCTTATATCATGGGAAACCTTGACGAGAAAAAACACTACCTCAAAATATCCTTTTTCATTTCATATTTAACTTACCTCAATTTATATTTAGTTAAAGGAATTTATAATTCTATTTTTCACATTGTTATTATAATTAGGGACACATAATAACCCCATAATTCTTATGTCCCTAAACCATGAATTGCTCTTTTTTTAACTTATGTTACAATATTGATGAGGGAAACCCCATAATTTCCTCGAATGAATTCCACATTCATTCCCACCTAAGAATATTCCTTCCTCCTTTCATTATTTAAAGGAGTAGCTCCTTCCTATGTGTCTAATGTAACCATAAATTCACTAGATAATTGCACACAACTAATCAATAAGAGGACATCGTAATCCTCTCATAGGAATTTCATCACTAACTCATTCCAAAATGGATTATGTTATCTCTAATATATAATCCAAATTAGATACATTATCCACTAATCTATTTCTATCTTATTTAATTAAAAAAAAAATACATTATCCACTAGTATACATCAAACTCATTTAATCCACATTAAATACATTATCCACTAATATATTTCTATCACATTTAGTCCAAATTAAATGCATTATCCACCAATACATTCCACACTCATTTAATCCAAATGAAATATATTATCTACTAATATTTTTTGATCTAGTTTATTTCGAATGAAATACATTATCCACTATTATTCCAAATTCATTTAATTCAAATGAAACATATTATCCACTAGTAAATTTCTATCTCATCTAAACCAAATGAAATACATTATCCACTAATATATCTCAAACTCATTTAATATAAATAAAAAATATTATTTATTAATAGTTTTTTTTCTGATTTAATAATGAAATTCATTATCCACTAATATATATTCCAAAATAATTTAATCTAAATGAAACATATTATCCACTAATATATTTATATCTAAATTAAACCAAATGAAACACATTATCCATTAATATATTTTAAACTCATTTAACCTAAATGAAATGTATTATCTACTAATATTATTTTGTCTCATTTAATCCAAATGAAATACATTATCCACTAATATATATTCCAAACTCATTTAATCCAAAATGAACATATTATCCACTAGTTTCTATCTCATTTAAACCAAATGAAATACATTACCCACTAATATATTTGAAACTTTTTTAATCTAAATGAAATGTATTATCTACCAATATGTTTTTGTCTCATTAAATATGAATGAAATACATTATCCACTAATATATATTCAAAATAATTTAATCTAAATGAAATGTATTATCTATTGATATGTTTTTCTCATTTAATCCGTATGAAATACATTATCTACTAATGTATATTCCAAAATAAAAAAATACAAATGAAACATATTATTCACTAATATATTTCTATCTCATTTAAACCAAATGAAATACATTATCTGTTAATATATTTCAAACTCATTTAATCTAAAAGAAATGTATTATCTACTAATATTTTTTCATCTCATAAAATGTGAATGAAATACATTATCCACTAATATATATTCAAAACTTATTTAATCCAAATTATCATAAATTTAATCATTTACCATGAATCTCTAAGTCACCACTAGGTATTATATTATAAACCACACCCCATTTTTATCCTTAGATCTGCTCAAAATATTTAAATCATCTCTAAACATAATATTATTAACTCATTATAGCACATTATAACTCCACTCGTATCATAAACCATACCATGTTTCTATATTTAGATTTACCACCATATATCTACATTATAACGAGTCCAAGGAGTAGTTGATATAAAAAGGTGGGGAGATGATCCAAACTAACCTAAATCAAATGATGCTGGTTGACAAAGGTCAATTAGTAGACTAATAAAACCAATAGTGTAGGTGTGCACTAGATGGTTCCCAACAACTTATGGATAATAGGTGGCCCCCATGTGGAGAAACCCTAGAATATCCAACTTATGCTAATGGATGGCCCTACAAGGCTCTACCTAGATCTCCCTCTATGGCCATGTTTCCCCATTTAACCCACTATGGTACCACCACACAAGCAAGGTGGGATAAATATGAACACAGTGTACCTATGAATAGTGCTAGACCATGAATGGACTAAGGCATGGTGATAGTGACCATGTATATAATATCAACTATAACACATGTCCAAGGAACATCAAGCAAGATTTAAAAAGTTAAGACTAAGGTTTGATTAAAATATTTTTCTCTACCCTCCTATGTGCTGTGAAGGATATCCTTGTGCGCTTTAGGGATGAACACGATGTATATGAATTGGTTGCCATCATCCATTGATAAATTTTAAAGGATGTAAAACCCATCATAAGTATCCTTAGGTATATTAAGGCGAATAACACAGGGGCATCAAAAGAAGGTGCACACACAACACACAAAAAATTGCCACTCGAGGAGTTTTAAGGTAACAAGATACTTAATTTAAAGTAAGCAAGCATGATCCTTGGACTCAATAGGGCATCAATGATCCATGCACAAGAATGAACTATTATATTAAATAACAAAAGGGATACACCAAAACATAGAGCATTGGAAACAAACAACAGGGTGGTCAAAAATGTGGCCTACATAGTATTATCATAGGAGGATCAAACTTACACACTTAATATATTTTTGAGAGACTAACATTGGGTGAAAACACAATCACTCACGCCTTAGATTTGGGACAGCATAAAGTGCCCATTAAAATTCACATTTGAATAACAAGTCCATAGTTGAAATTCAACAAGCTCATTCAATTAAACTTTTAGATAAAATGCAAAGGGATTGTTGGCTATTGTAGTTTAAGGAAAATATAGAGTCCTTTCATAATTTTTAAGAGCGACCATCTCTCAGGTCGGATGAAATAAGATCGTCAACAAGATCGATTCTGAAACCTTTTTTATATAAGAACACATGCTTTCATTTTAAGAAAGCACAAAAAAAGTATATATATTTAGCCAATTGTAAATCACAAGAAGAATGTAAAAATAAGGGATCCAACCTAGTTTTTAACAATCTAAAAATCATTTATTTTTTACGCAGCTCCTTCCATATTTCTCACTGTATTATTTTCCTTCCTCCACTCTCCCCCATGGGTTATTTTTTTTATCATTTTTAATCGTCCCCTGAAAAATATGCTTTCAAATATATGAAATGAATGTCCATGTTTTTTTCTTCTTCCCATGTAGCAAGGGGTATACTTTTCATTAATGCAAGCCTCATTGTTTAGTCACAACTGACAGGGGGCCATTAACTCTTCATGCCAAAATAGCCATATTTGATTTAAAAATATTTACTTCATATGGGAAGTTAGAGGATAATTATATAATTATAAAATATATTAAAAAATTCATGATCTTGGCCACATTAATTGAAGCCATCATGAGCATACAATAGTTATTAATCAATTCCTTTTTGATAAATAATTTAAAAGTGATATAGTAAAGCAAATATTAATTTTTCTGTTGAATATTATAATGGCTAGTCATTAAAACCCATTATATGCATTAAGCAATATTAAACACTTTCTTTTCAAATCAATTTAATAAGCAATATCCAAGCTAATATTAAGTTTTTATCTTGAGAATGTAATGATTAATCATTTTAATTAAACCATTGTATTCATAATACAATATTAAATATTTTCTTCTCTAATCAATTAAAAAAAGCAATATCCAAGCTAATATTAAATTGTTAACTTAATATTATCCACCTGCAAAGATAATTAGTCCTACAAAACCATTAAAAACTAGCAATATCATAATCATGAAATAAAACTAAATGCTACAACATATATTTGCATATCCATATTACCAAAAATGTTAGACATTAAAAAATAAGTCCAATTATATTGTCTTCTCATCAAGATCCTTGCCAGGGCAGGTCGTGGTACACTACCCCCTTGGACTAAACACCATCGTGTGTGTTTTACTACAATAAGAAAAAAAATTACACTTTCAAATTAATAAGGAAAAATGTCTTTCCATCCTATTAATTAAACAACATATTATCATCCACTGATAATATCAATTACTCACTCACTCCACATGAGATATCATATAATAGTATTATCAACCACTGATAATAGCCATACTTACTTCATGTAAAGTGTCATTCCAAGAATTATCATCCAATGATAATGGTCACACTTAATCCATTTAAATTATCATTCCAAGCATTATCATCCACTGATAATGGTCACACTTACTCCATTTAAATTATCATTCCAAGCATTATCATCCACTGGTAATGGTCACACTTGCTCCACATAACATGTCATTGAAAAAGTATTATCACCCATTTATAATATTTATAGTCACACCCACTCCACATAGCAGGTTCATTCTATTATTACTATCATCCATTGATAATATCAATGGTCACACTTACCCCATGTAAGGTACCATTCCAAGGTATCATAATCGACTAATGTTATCAATGGCTAGACTTACTTCATGTAAGGTGCGATTCTAAACTTTGATTAATAAAATCAACCATATCCTTCATACTAAACTAGAAGAAGGTCTTATTACATATTTTAAATCTTAGGATCCACTCTTAATATGGACTTACATACCTTCTAATACTCATTAGTCTCATTTTATAGTACACGCTTTATCAATTTAGAGATGATATCATACTCTTCTAAAGAATATATTTTCCATCTATTATTTCCACTAAGAATTGCTTAAAACCTATGAATATAATTCCATTTCTATTCTTTCTCATTATGTATGATCAAGAACTTGACTAAGAATAGAATTTTATCTCTATTATTTTCCATTAAGCATGATCAATAATTTAACTAAGAATAAAATTCCATCTCTATTTTTTCTTATTAAACACTCAAAACTTAACTAAGAATAAATTATTTTGAGAGGATACCATACTCCTCTCAAGAATCTATATTAGGGTTATAATGAAAATTAAAAATATCTTCGTAGATTAAAAACCTCAAGAATGAATTCTACTTGAAAAGTAGGGTAATTATATAACAATAGAGCAGTCTATCTTGGTCATTGATTAAGGCTTGGTCAAAACCATTCCACTAAAGTTTCCTTGCTTGAGTCTTCTTACCAATTTGTTTTGAAGTCATTTCATCATTCCAAATCTACATCAAGTACATGAAGGGCAACCCCACTATTTAGGTTACTAATGAATAATTCCATAAGAAAAATATACATTTACAATTCATATAGCCATATCTCAGTTGATTTTACCAATCAATTTAGATACCATGGAATGCTTTAGGTCATTTTCTAGCTCTACCAATATTTAAGATTTGCCTTCTTTATCTTTTGCAATAGTGTACTCCTCCTATATACACCCAAAATTTTCATTCTAGGGAACTTGATTTACAATAATTTCCAATAAATTCTTATGTTGGTTCATATGTTTCATTTATTATTTAATTTACTCTTGTAGCAACTAAACTACAATGATGAGGTTTTCCACCTCTTATTTATTTTTTTCAAAATTTCTCTTTTGAGGTCTATCTTTAGTTTCATCATACCTAGCTAGCCCTATATTTTGAGATCCTCTTCTTATCTTTCTTATCTTGAGTGCCAATTCTCTTTGAAACACAAAGAAGTTGGATGAGAATGTAACAACCCAAATATAACCATCCCAGGAGATATTCAAAAAAAAATTCTTTCTTTTACATAGTTAAGATTCGCAAAATATTTACCAAATAATATCATAAATGTTCCACCACATTTCGAGTTCCAAATGCTGCAAATATCCCTTGAGTGGATAGGAGCAATCACTCTCCCATAGTTTTTTGGGGTTAACCTTGTAAACTTCCCATCCAACTTAAAGGGTGCCTTCACATGGTACCCCCATTTCTTAATACTCTCCAAAAATGTAGGATAACTCAATTATATCATAGGGATTAACATTATCTCTGTCATTCAAGAAAAAGGGTGTCAATTCCTTTACTAGAATAAGTTTTTCGATGCAAGTACTTAGGCATAAAATATCTTAATTTACACATTACACCATGATCAAACTATTGTGCTCAATCATTTAATTTTTGTGATGGTTTAATTGAGGTGACTATCACTCCATGTGATATCCCTCATATGGAAACCCAAAAATCCTTTGGGGTTCCATCAGCAATCTAATTTGATAATGGAAACCAAACCTTCTTAGTTGGAAAAAGATGATTCAAGTTACACCACCTAAATATTTTCCAAAGAAATAATTATATTTTGTTCCATATCAAAAGTCCATTATCAAGGTTCCCATTGCAAATCCTTCAGATTCTGCTATACCACAACATCTCTAGGTTTGAATCCATCCTTGGGTTCTACTAGTTTTGGATAGCTAAGGTGAGTTTCCCAAAAAGTACAAAATCTAAACCCATTTGATTCTTGAAATCCAATATTACTTTTGCACTCTCTCCATTATTACCTTTATAATTTTGGCAAGTTACAATTACTTTCAATTGTACTTCCAATGGTTAGTTATATCTTCCCAAGAACTAACTTAAATCATTAATGGTCACCATCACACTTATATCCCACAAGGTGCCATCTTTGTTATGACCATTATTACCCTCTTGGTAATAATCTAGGCCACACTTTTCTCATTGCAAAGTGTCATTCTTCTTATCTACAAACAATTTGATTTTAGTTGCTTATAGTTAATCCCTTACCCTTTTGAACTAGCTTATTTTATTATCATTTATTTGATAATTGCTATGGTTATTCTTAGTCCACATGAGATGTTATCCATATATAGATCTTATACATTATCAATCTCTTGGTAATAATGATGGTCACACTTTCTCTACATAAGGTTCCATGCCAAAGTAGAACTACCTTTCCTAGGATAAATTTCTAAGCAATATTTAGATTATTCATGGAAGCTTGTAGTCCATCATACCTGGAGCTCCTTCATGAAAGCATCTAGTCCATCATACTTAGGGCTCCGATACCAACTATGATGACCTATGGATCCAACTCACTCGAAAGAGAGATTTTTTTTCTTTATACACTTGTTAGGGATTTAATAATCCCTAAACCATCCATATACCATCCTAGTAACAAAACCAATGTCCTATTATCTTAGGTTCAAACTATTAGATTCATCTCCATGATGATTTAGATTAATTTATCCATCTCATATTCATGATGAGCTAATTTAAGCTATTCATATCATCTCCATGATGAGCTACTTAAGCTACCTAACTCATCTCTACAATGAGAAAATTTAACCTATCTATCTTATCTCAATGATGAGCTAACCTTAGCTATCCATATTATATCAATGATGAGCTAAGTTAAGCTATTTATCTCATCTCTATGATGAGATAACTTATCTCTTTTTTCTATTAAAAAGGTATATCCATACCTACACCATACATAAGTTCGTCTATGTAGGTGCACTAAACGTTATACCAATAGGCTATCCCATAATCCTTTAGTCTACTCTCTCTATATGCTTCTAATCCATAAGCATAAACATTAATTGATGGAAATCCAACTACAAGAGGTCAAAACAAAATACCTCCCATTATGTAAAAACTATAATAAATGAAAATAATCAATAAAACCCTCCATTCACATAAAAACCACAATATATGGAAATAAATCAATAAACATTTTCTTTTTTCATTTATGGATTCACCTTCCCCTTTTACAATGCAATACCAAGAGAATATATATCCCCAATGAAACCTTAAAATAAAACCTTAAATCTTGAATCCCTAAAAGAAACCCTAAAAGAAAACCCTAAAACTTAAAGCCCTAAAAGTAAAAAATTACTATTTTCGGAAAATTTATTTTTCCACCAAAAACTGCCTTTTTAAGTAATTACTATTTTCGAAAAATTATTTTTCATCAAAATTTACCTTTTTTAGTAATTATCATTTTTGGCAAATTATTTTTGCGTCAAATATTTCCATTTTGAGTAATAAAAAAATTATTTTAAAACTCATTTAAAAAAAAACCCTCTAAAGATAGGCTCCTGCATCATTCTCCTCTAGTTGAAAAGAACTCTACTCTTGCGAGTTCCTTTTATCAAACTCATAATTGCTGTCCATATAGGGCTACACATCTACAAGTACTCTTTAAAATACTAATCTCCTTTCAAGGTTCTATATCTCAAACCTCCTATAAGCACTACACACTCCATTTACATAAAAACTATAATAAATTAAAATAATCAGTAAAACCCTCTATTCACATAAAAACTACAATACATGAAAATAAATCAATAAATATTTTTTTTTTATTCATAGATTCACTTCCCCCTTTTACAATGCAATACCAAGGGAATATATATCCCCAACGAAACCCTAAAAAAAAATCCTAAAGCTTGAAGCCCTAAAAGAAACCCTAAAAGAAAACTCTAAAGCTTAAAGCCCTAAAAATAAAAAAATTACTATTTGCGGCAAATTTATTTTTCCACCAGAAACTGCCTTTTTAAGTAATTACTATTTTAGGTAAACTATTTTTCATAAAAATTTACTTTTTTTTAGTAATTATCATTTTCGGCAATTTATTTTCACATAAAATATTTCCATTTTTAGTAATAAAAAATTATTTTTAAACTCATTTAAAAAAAAAAACCCTCTAAAGATAGGCTCCTGCATCATTAATATATGTCATTCTTCACTCATATATAATACTCATAGTAAGGATTATTCAATCGTACAAGGAGTGTACATTGCTTAATCACCATAATTATGTCACTTCTAGGTTAACCATTACAAATACCATGAATAACACAACATATCAATTCATGTCATTCTTAATAAACTCGTATACATAGTCTATTAAATGCCATAAAATTCTCCTTTTATTGACAAACAACATATCCATAATAAACTAGATTTAGAAAGAAATAAATACAAGATCATAAGATGACAATAACCAATTTGCACATCACACCTCATATATCCTGGGAAACCCTTATGGAAAAAACCCAACCTCAAAATATCCTTTTTTATTTTATATTAACTTACCTCATTTTACATTCATTCAAAGGAATTTCATAATTTCTTTTTCCATATTTTTTATTACAATTAGGGACACAAAAGAACTCCATAATTCTTATGTCCCTAAACTATGAATTGTTATTTTTGTATTCATGTTACAATATTGATGAGGGATATATCATAATTCCCTCGAATGAATTCCATATTCATTCTCCCCAAGAAGATTCCTTCCTCCTTTCATCATTTAAAGGAGTGGCTTCTTCCTATGTGTCTAATGTAACCATACATTCACACAATGAATCAATGAGAGGACCCCATAATCCTCTCATAAGGATTCCATCACTAACTCATCCCAAAATGGATTATATTATCTCTAATATATAATTCAGACACTTTTCTTTTAAACTGAATTATATTATCCACTAACATATTTTCAACTCAATTACTCCAAATGAGATGCATTACCCACTTATATATTTCTATCTCATTTAATCCAAAATAAATACACCATCCACTAGTATACTTCAAACTCATTTAATCCACATGGAATACATTATCCACTAATATAGTCAAGCTTACTTAATCCAAATGAATACATTATCCAGTAATATATATCCACTAATACATGCCACACTAATTTAATCTAGATGAATTATATTATCTACTAATATTTTTCAATCTCAATTATCCACTAATATAATACAAACTTAGCTAATACAAATGAAACATATTATCCAATAGTAAATTTATAGCTCATCTAAACCAAATAAAATATATTATCCACTAATATATTTCAAACTCATTTAATTTAAATGAATTGTATTATCTACTAATCTTATTTTCTCATTTAATCCAAATGAAATACATTACCACTAATATATATTCCAGCCTCATTTAGTCCAAATGAAACAAATTATCAACTAATGTGTTTCTATATAATTTTGAAAAAATAAAATACATTATCCACTAATATATTTCAAACTCATTTAAACTAAATGAAATGTATTATCTACTAGAATATTTTCGTCTCATTTAATCTGATTGAAATACATTATATACTAATATATTCCAAACTCATTTAATACAAATGAAATATATTATCCACTAATATATTTATATCTCTTTTAAACCAAATGAAATACATTATCCACTAATATATTTCAAACTCATTTAATCTAAATGAAATACATTATCTACTAATATTTTTTCACATTTTTTACAAAATGAAATACTTTATCGACTAATATATATTCTAAACTCATTTAATTCAAATAAAATATATTATCCACTAATATATTTCTATATCATTTAAACCAAATGAAATACATTATCCACTAATATATTCTAAACTCATATAATCTAAATGAAATGTATTATCTACTAATATTTTTTCATCTCATTTAATCAGAATAATATACATTATCCACTAATATATATTCCAAACTCATTTAATACCAAATGATCATAAATTTAATCATTTACCATGAATCCCTAAATCACCACTAGGCATTATATTCAAAAAAATGCTATTTTTTTATCCTTAGATCTACCATAGATCTTTAAATCATCACCAAACATAATGTTATTAACTCATTATAGCATAGTATAACTAGACCCATATCATAAACCACACCCTATTTCTATCCTTTGATTTACTACAAGTAAACTACATGATAATGAGTCCAAGGAGTACTTACTTGATATAAAATGGGAGGGAGTCCAAACTAACCTAAATTATATGATGTGGATCAAAAATGGCCAACCAATGGACCAATGAACCTAATAGCATAGGTTCACACTAGTTAGTGCTTAGAAACATGGGGCCGACAAGTGGCTCCCATGTGGAGGCCCCTTAGCACATCCAAATGGTGCTAATGGGTGGCCCTACAAGGCTCTACCAAAACCCCCCTCTATTATCATGTTAAATAAGAAGTCCTTTCTCCTTAAACCTAGTATGGTACCACCACACGAGCAATGTGAGACAAATCTAAACATAGTTCACTTGCAAATAGTTATGGGCCATGAATGGACTAACGTGTGGTGGTGGTTACCATACCAACTATCTAAACTATGATATGTGTCCAAGAAGCATCGAGCAAGATTTAAAAAGGCAAGACTAATGTTTGATTACAATATTTTTCTCTACCCTACTTCGATGAGTCATGAAGGATATCCATGTGTTCTTGAGAGATGAATGTTATGTCTCTACATCAATTGCCATCATACACCAGGGAATTGCAATGGGGGTAAAACCCATCATATATGTCCTTAGATATGGTAAGGTGATAAACATAGGGGTAGCCCATGAAGGCGTACATGTAGCACATAACAAATAACCACTTGGGGAATTCAAAGGGAACAAGATACCTAGTTTAAAGTAAGAAAGAATGACCCTTGGACTCAAGAGGACATCAATGATCCATGCATACAAATTAACTATCATACTAAACAACAAAGGGGGTACACAAAAATATAGAGTAGTGGAAATCAACAACAGGGTGCCCAAAAATATGGTCTACATAGTATTATCATAGGAGGCTCGAACAAACACACTCGGGGTATTTGGGAGAGCATAACATTGGTTAAACACACAATCACTCACACCTTTGATTTGGGAGAGCACAGGGTGCCCATTCACAAGTCACATTCAAATAATAGGTCCATAGTTAAAATACAATAAAATCATTCGATTAAAATTCTAAATCAAAAGCAAAGGGATTATTGGCTCTCTAGTTGAAAGAAAACATAGATTCCTTTCATAATTTTCAAGAGAGACCATCTCTAAGGCCAAATGAGATACAATGGCCAATAATACAAATTCTAAAACTATTTTCATACAAGCACACATTCTTTTATTTTAAGAAAGCATAGAAAAACATACATATTTAGCCAATCACAAATCACAAGAAGAAAGTAAAAATAAGGGTTTTGACTTGGTTTTCAACAAGCCAAAACTCCTTTCTTCCTTTTGCAACTCCTTCTATCTTTCTCACTATCTCCATTCTCTTACTCTATTCTCCCACCCCCAAGCACATTTCTCCTCCTTATGGGTTCCTTTTTTTGTTCTTTTTAATCATCCCCCAAAATATGTGTTAAAATATAGGAAATAAATGCCTATATCTTTTCATTCTTCCTTGGTAGCAAAGGGTATATTTTCATTAAGGCAAGCCTCCTTGCTCAGTCTCAACTGATAGGGGGTCATTAACTCTTCTTTACAAAATAGCCATATTTCTAATGATTTCAAAATATTTACTTCATATGGGAATTTAGAGGACACTTATATGAATATAATAGGTATTAAACAATTTATGATCTTGGATACATTAATTGAAGCCATCATGAGCATAAAAATGTTATTATTTAATTCTTTTTTTTGGAAATAATTTAAAAGTGATATATTAAAGCAAATATTAAATTATCAGCTAAATATTATAATGGCTAGTCATTAAAACCCATTATATGCATTAAGTGATATTAAACACTTTCTTTTCAAATCAATTTAATAAGCATTATCCAATCTAATGTTAAATTATTAACTTAAGAATGCATTGATTAATCATTTTAATTAAACCATTGTATGCATGACATAATATTAAAAATTTTATTTTCTAATCAATTTTAAAAAATAATATCCAAGGTAATATTATATTTTTAACTTAATATTTTCCACCTGCAAGCATGATTAGTCCTACAAAACCACAAAAAACTAGCAACATCATAATCATGAAAAAAAACTAAATGCTACAACATATCTTTGCATATTTATAGCACCAATAATGTTATACACTAAAACAATAAGTCCAATTATATTGTCTTCTCATCAAGGGCCTTGCTAGGGTGGGTCATGATAACAAATGTCCCTTTTTGTACTACATTGCCTAAAACACAATGTGGTGCAAAAAGAAGAGGCACCTAATTTATTGTGTGGAGGAGTTTAATTTGTTATCCCATTTGAGGGTTGAGTGACCAATGGAGATTTTAGTTTTAGCTTACCCCCTCAAGGGGTGAATGGATGGAAGATGAAATAGACGACATACATGAGTTGATTGACCAATTTATATGGTAGAGATATGGTTTATTGAATGTAAATGTCATAAATAAAGATCAATGTTAATTACTCCAAGTATTTTTTGGTCTTGTATCTTTGAAATTTTTGCCTTTGGTAGAATTATGAGGACTTGTGATGTGGTAGATGGTGCCACCAATGAGGGTATGCATGTGATACTAAAATTATTCAACTTTGGAGGTTAGGTTTACCACCTCAATTACAGTTATTGCATGCAAACCCATATTTGAAGTGGCATGGTGAACACACATTTTAAACCAGTAAAGGTTCAACTTTTGTAATCCAGGAGAAAAGGTTTGATGATGACCTTAGGAAAATTTTCTCAAGAACATTCAACATAGGGTATTAAATTCATTTAACTTAGGAGAAAATGGAATGAAGTGGAATGAGGTATGAAGAGATGAGTTAATTTGGTGATTTGATGGATTTTTGAGGATTAAAGTCCAAATGCAGACTACATTTGCCATTGAGAATGAAATCCTCAAGACTATGCTTGGCTACCAACACTACTAGATCAGAAATACATCAAACTATATAAGGTTAAGGGGTGAGATCAAAAGGGTTTATGTTGTAATATTTTGCTATAACTCTAGGTTTGGGAGCACTTCAAGGTGGATCACCCTTTAGGATTTCCCTATAAGAGGAACATCTCACATCCCTATGTTTTCAAGTGGTGGGTGGATAAGGAGAATTAGAAAAACTACCCTCATCATGCTGGATAATATTTTTGGGATATGTGGGTGAGGTTGATAGCTAATGATGTGATATATGGTGACCATGGAGGGAGGTTGATAGGTGGGTTAAATATGAAGAGCAACAACTATGAGTGAGACATAATCGATGGGTAGCCAAGTGCCATTGTAGTGAGTGGGGATTGATCTAGTTATCTCATATTCTAAGGTAGTTCAAGCTATGATAGAGGGTTCCAGATGATCCTATCATATATAGGCATCGATATGATAAAATTAATTTGGTGTATCTTGAAGATTATCCTATGGAGGAGGATTTTGACAATGATATAAACATATTAGAAGTGGATGACGTTAGGATGACCACTAAGTATGATGATTGGTGGGTTGTGTATAAGCCTTAGGCACCTACTCAAGCGGTTGAGGATGTGAGTATAGATGATGGGAATATTAATGTGATAATAGAGGATCCCTTATGATGATAGATGCATCTTTGATCAAGCAGTGGGGCAGAGACCTCAAGGGCTAGTGTGGAGAGAGCCACATAGATTAGTGGTAGAGGGGAGGAAAGGTATGTAGATGGTATAGATTTTAGTGGAGACTTGGAGGTATGGGTGAGGAGTTAGGGTGAATTTTTATATGGAGTGAAGAGTGGATGACGGTCAAAGTAGAGTGTGAAAACCTAACAGAGGAGCAAATTTGGACAACAACAAAGTGAAACTAACTTTTGCATATCATGGAGTAGGTGGTGATAGAGCATGATGAGATACATCATTGATTGGATATAAGGGACATTGAGAGATAGGTGTTGAGGTAGTGGTTGGACACCATAGAGTCTTAGAGGGAGGCCTTGATGGAGCATTTGGATAGCATGGAGGTAAATAAATAGGACATGCAAAGGATATTAGACCATCTCAAATGGGATAAGGATGTGGCTATGGTAGATAGGAAGTCCCTAGAGGCTAAGATCAAGGAGTTATGAGGATAGGTGGAGAGGCTATGGGGTATACAATAAATAATCCACAACATGGGAAGGGACTTCCCATATGAGGTCAAAAATCATACATATGAAAAAATCTAATGCAATTGAATTAAAAGATCATGAAAATAATACACGAAGCTTAGACAAAAGAACATATAAATTTGTCTTACCAAAACTTTCTTGTGTTGATCTAATTTTGGATGCTAGTTTTTTGTGGTTATGCAAATGTAACAGGGTGCATTTCTATAGGTGTAAATATATTGGGTTACATTTCTTATATGAAAATACAATAGGATATATTTCTTGTGTACATATACAACAGGCTACATTTGGGTCTTCTTGGTGGGGAAGCTCAACTAGTTCTCATGGGATCACCCCTTGGATTTTATAGCTCAGAATCTGGATGATATGGGATCTTCTTGGTGTAAATATGGTAGCGTAATAGTATGAAATATCATCCTATTTTAATGTATGGAATGATGGATATAATTGTAGGATTATGGGAGGTAAGGGGTGTGAGAACAGGTGGTAAGCTAGGTTAAACATGTGGCGAGGGTAGTTTGAGTTGGATACTTAAAGTTACTCACTTAGAGGGATAGGTGGAAAGTAGGGCATCGATGAAGGATAGGTCATGTGACAAGAGGAGGGGTAGTGGTAGTTAGGACATGTGGCAAGAGGAGAGGATCCTAGGATATATTTAGGAGATTTTAGCAATTTATTAAAATGGAATAATAAATCCTAGGAAAATCTTAGGAAATATTTAAGGGACTATGCGAGTGGCTAGGATTTGGTATCTATAGCTAGTGAGGAATGTAAAGTAGAACTTAAAAAAAATTAGCAAATGAAATTTTCTCTCTTGATTTTTATAATGGGATCATCAAAAGGTATTGCAATGATAAGGTACACTCATAAATGTGATTGAAAATTGCTAGAATGAAGAGGTTGTGGTTGATATTTTCTATATAGAATTTTTTTTATAACAATTGACCTCAATTTATTCATGTAAACTCAATTATGAATTATAATATTTTGATTCTTATAGGGGATATTAACACAATTCTATATCTTAAAAAAAAAGGTCATAATCATGACACATGTATATCGATGTAGGATTTTAATTATTTTACAAATTTCAATAAAATTTAAGATTTTATTTTTTTATTATTTTAATATACACGATGATAGTAAGCATATTAGACAATCTCATGTGGTCAAAAATTTTGATATATCTTTGACAATCAACATAGTCTAGTACAAATAATATATACAATTTATTTAGACATATTGTTTCATGAATGATGAAATTGTAAACCAATTTATTTAATATTTAATGTACACAATAATAATATAAAACCATTTTATTTATAGTGTATATGGTTCCAAGATCTCTGATTTATTTCAAATGCTTATGTTATATATGGATGAAGCAAAATTTGAAACATCAAGTGCATACATGTTTATTCAAAAGATGAAAAATCTAGAGTTTCATACGAAGATTTGGAATATGAAATACTTTGGTAATGTATTAGAAAGAACAAATAAAATTAAATACAATATCGTTGATTTACAAAAGCTAGCAAAAATTAGTGGATTTGCCAAAGATGTCTATGTACAACAAGAAATTATTCTATTGTTATTACACTGAATACAAAAGAAAAAAAATATTGGAACAAAAAATATAGGGATATATGGATTCAAAAAGGTAATAGAAATCATATTTTTTCATGTTACTAGCAAAAAAAAATTCCCTTGATTATAAATATTTCAAATCTAATTGATAGAATTATTGAACAACAACAATAAGAAGAAGACAAGATCATGAAGGAAGCAAATAATTATTTCAAATATGTTTTATCAAAACTTTATTAGGATAAGAAGTATCATTATGAGCTTTTACAAAATATTCCATCAATTATTATACAAGTAAAAAATAGATTCTTGATGAGAAATATCTTGATGGGGATCTATATAATATAATTTTATCTGATTACACATTAATGATGTACCTCATCATAATGGATTTTCTATAGGTTTCATTCAAAAATATGGATATGTTGAAGAATGAGATGTTGGTCATGGTCGAATATGCAACACAAAGAAGTGTCTAATAACTAAAATTAGTATCACAATTATTATATTGGCTCACAAAAAAATGGTGTATCAAAACAATGTCAATAGATTAATAATTACATTAGTAATTTCTAGTAATATAGAAATAACAATAAGATTCACTGGCTTATTTCTAACATGGACTCTAAAATAGCAAATCCAAATGACTATAATAGATCTAAGTTCTATGTTTCAAAATAGTCCTAGCCACATGGAGAGGAAGATGTCTCTCAACCACTTAGTTATGGAAAATTCTACTATGTGTACCAATAGAATATAGACAAAATTAATGAATATTAAACCATATCATAACTCTCCTACATATATGTTAACTAAGTAATAAAAATTATCTCTAATACTCAAGGGTTCATGATCATAACCTAGGGAACCAAGCCAAAAATAGATATAGTTTTCATGGCTATCTCACAGCCATTACATTCCTATCCTCTCAAAAATATTTATCCTCAAAGCTAGAAATACCTAAATAAAGGTTCGTAGTTTCCATATTATATCTTTATTTAGATGATATTTGTACTTTATAAGGAAATACTACACTTGGTTATACCAAATATTATAAACCCATGAATGAAATATTACATATAACTATAGGTCAACTTGTCCTTCCTCGTCAAACTCTAGAAGTACAATCTAGGAGTAGACCTAACCAAGTACATATCCAAAATAAGAAACATGAAATAAGGGTATATTTTAGAGGTAGGAGAAATATCCAATTGACATGTAACCCTATTCAATTAAAAAATTTCGTTGTAGGGACCATAGAATTTGGGTGCTTGATTTCAATTAGAATAGACCTTCAAAAAAAATGAAAAAATACCATATGCTCACTTCAAACTATCATTAAGAGTAGGGTACTAGAGGAAATCAACTACCTAAATAGATCAAGAGGATCCTAGAAGATATATTTTAAATATGGATATTTCTAGTCATATAATGCTTCAAATAATGATATCTTGGTGGAAATTTGATAACAAGTCTTGCACCACCATTCTACTAAGGGAAGTTATTTAACATACTAGTACCATTTAACTTGGACTCAATTTTTTTAGCCATTAAAATTAGAGTGACAAGAAGATATCATATTGAATTTTATTTAATTAAGAGTAAAAAATCTATCTAAAAGTTACCATAGAGTGGAAGATCTCAATTAGAGATAATAGACATGGGCATATGCCATAGTTTGGAAATAAAATCAAGAAATACTTTGGCCACCTTGTTGATAGTTACTAAATTCTACAAGGCACAATGTTTGGCACACTTTAAAAGGTGATACACCACAATAATAATAAATGTTTATCCTATTAATTTGGAATAACTTTAATGAAATCTATGGAGATGTGTTCTTATAGGAAATATGAAATAGGAAGGGGATGCCACAATACAAGAGAATTAACTGGTTCCACCTTATTTATATGGAATATTTATATTTGGACATGAAATTGTTGATATAAAATTTTATTCCTTTCCAAGAAAAAGATTGATTAAATTCTTGATATATTTTAAGAAATTCAAAATGTGTTGTCAAGGATGAAATATGAAATTATTAAAAAATACTATTCTTCATTAAGGAACACTAAACAAGATAAATATGATCCTTCATCCTAAGGATCTCACTAGTCCAAGAGGAAAAGGTATTGAGTTGGTTACCAACCCCCACACTATAAATCAAATGAACTGTATCATGATCTAAATCATATTTATTTGAATTCTAAGAAATTCATGAAGGAAAAGGGCTTGAGATAGCATTGAAAATGAAAAAATATTGATCCTTGTAGGAAAGGGTACTCATTACCATATTCTCCTTTTATTTTCTATATTGAATCACAAAGTCATAGACTAAAAAATTGGTCAAAATTTTATTTTATTTTGAATAAGAGATATGTTGTTTTAGGAAGTGCTTGAGACTATATAATCTATTTTGATAATAATTTTTTAGACTAGAAAGTAATATTTCCAGTTGAACACCACATGTAAGATGGATAACATCTCTTTATCACAAGTACAATGACCCATAGTTTTACAAGAGATTTGTTTGCTTTCAAAATATAAGGGCAACCATGAAAAAAACACTAATATTTATTCTAGAAACTTCACATTTAATGAAAAAAGACTTGCTAAAGTCCAAAGTACCTATATTAGGGATAGATAATATAGATTTACATTATACATTTAAGGCTCATATCACCTAATCAGACTAGGAAAATTAATGCTTCTTGGTGGTATTTGTTAGGTGAGCTATAATATTCCTATAATTATTGAAAAAGTAGTTGTACTACCCTATAAGACCCCAATTTCCGCTAACAAACTAAATATACTTTAACATGGGATAATATTTCATTATTTCATGGCCTTGATCTTATTAGAATCTACCTTGGAAACTTCATGAGATAGAATGTGACCTAAATAGTTTACCTTAGACATGCCAAAGGAACATGTGGATCACTTTACATATAAATATTATTTATATAGAAGGTATATAATATATTTAATATGATTTAAATAGCATTCTTAAGACTTATTAGAGAGTAGGATATCACCAAAAAAATATGAACCCAAATTTCCAAAGAAGAGGATGGGAGACAAAATTCAATGAACTTTAAAAAGTAGATAGGTTACTAAGACCTAAATATATAACCAAAAACTAAAAATATCCTCATACACATGAAAAGTAGTTTTGAATATATCCTCCTCTCTAACACTAGGTAAAACCCAAAATTCATGTCAAGTTTGGTTAAACGCTTTTTACCATGAACTCATTCAATAAATTATAAGTAATAGGAATAGGAAAATTATATTTGAGTCTTAATAAGTGGACATAAATGGAACACACCCATAAATAATTTTTCTTGCATTATACCATACTTATTGGGGATAAATAGGGACACATACTAAGGTAAATAAAAATTTTCTACAACATCTCTTAAACCAACTTCTCAAATTTTAACTTTTGGGACTAGGGATGGTGATAAGGTCAAACATTAAATGGATAGCTTCCTAGAATAATATAAATAGCATGATCATAGTAGGGGCTATGTACGTGACTTCCTATGGAAGTCATGTTCCACTTTCCTGCATTCCTTCCTCGACCCTGTCCTAGGTCCCTGATCCTTTCCCAGCTTCCCTGGCACCTCATTTTCCCATCCTCTTTGGTTGAAAGGTATTGTAGATGATATCCTTTGGGGGGGAGATCATTGTTCCACTATTCTGCCCCTTTCCTTACCCTATGATGGTAAAACTTGTGTTCCACCTTTGCTTCACTTTCCTACCTTTTTATCTGGTGTCTAGGTTCTGGGTTGGGTTTAGATTTTTCCCTAGGACATTTCCTAGGGTTTTTTGGATCTTTCAAGGTTCTTGAAATTTCCTTTTTTCCCAGGTTGTTTTTGGAAGTCTTCCTCTCATTTGTCCTTTGGGGGATATTCAGTGGTGGATTGTTGGGTCTAAGGATTTATGGCTTCATGAGCAATTTTGCACAACATCCTTTTGGTTGGGTGAACCATGCACTTTATATTGTGACTCTGCTCTTTGGGTTCGAGGTGGTGTTTCTTGCGGGTTTCAGCTCCTTTCGTGGCTTGTGGCAGGGCCTTTATTCTTCTTGTTGCTGGATCCTTTCAGGAATTCCTCTTTTATTTCCTTGATGTTGTTTTCTAGCAGGTTTTGAGGAATTTTGGCTTCATGAGCAATTTTACACAGCATCATTTCAGTCTTGGAGGGGACTATGTGTTTTCTACCATGACTCTTCTCTTTACATTCGTGGTGTTGGTTCCTACAGGTTTTAGTTCCTTTCGTGGCTTCGGGACTAGCCTCTATTTTTCTTGTTGTTGATTCCTTGTAGGTTTTCCTTTTCTATGTCCTTGAAGTTGTGGTGTTGAAGGTTGTCTAGGATGCCTAGCTACTTCCTTTCATTTTGGGCTCTAATGTTTGTAGTCGTGCTTCCTCGCGACTCCTCCTTTCTAGATTCTTGTGGCACTTTCTTGTTCCACTGTTGTTGTTTACTATGTTGGGAATTTGTTTCTAGAATATTTCCTTTTTCTACTTGAGGACTTCATATCTTGGGAAGATCCTCTTATTCCTGATCCACTATTGCACCTTCCTTCAGTTGTTTTTACAATGCATGAGTATTTCATAGCCTACAATTTTCCTCTCTATGTTGCTTCATTTTTAGGATTTCAGGGAGTGGTTTTTCCAGTTTCCTTAATTTTTCACCATCCCTGTGTGATTCCCATCCCTATTTTGGTGGGATTCACAATTTTCTGATCCACTGCTCCACTCATTTGTTCAAGCTAGTTTTTCAGTTTCATGTTGGTTTTCACTTCTGTGGGAAGTAGTTTGTTCTCAAGCCTATTTTCCCAAGGGTGGTTTCTAGTTTTTCTGACCTTGGGAGGATTCAAACTTTAAATTTATAGCTCAAAATGGTTGGGTTGGTTTGATGCTTTCTCCCGCCCTTTATCTGCTTCAAATTCTTGTTTGGCGCCTTTTGATTCAAATCTGGTTTTTTGGTGGGTTTTCCCTTCCTGCCCATTTTTCCTTTGGTGCAAAGGAAAGCGTATTCCATATTTTATTCCTTTGGGTTGTCCTCACCTATCCTTTTATCCATCCTTGGATGAATTTCTTTTGTTTCATTCTGATGTATTTTGTTGTAATCTGATCCTTTCTAATCAGGTTTTGGGATCCTTGACAAAAACACGCTTTTAATATAACCTACCAAAAATAAAAATAAATAGCATGATCATGTATCTATATAGGTTGAATGCATTTAGTTTATTTGAGTGTAATAGAATATTTGTGAAGAGAAAAATACATGTCAATAGGAAGAACAAGATTAGACTACTAGAACATGAATTTTATATAATAGATTTAGCAAAACATACATCTACTACTTTTTATTAATAAATTTCCTTCTAGTGAGAGATAGCAATTTTAGAGGATGTATGTTACAAAACCTAGAGATGTATGACATTATCATTTTCAATACATTTTACATATAATTATTGCATGCTCAAGGTAGTCTCACCTAATTTATAGAACCGTTATCCTTTGAAGATAACATTTGCATTATCCAAATCCACTAAATATAGGTTATTGATCCAAGTGTAAGTACACATATGGATGTTAATTTTATTAATGTAGCTCAACCTTATTCTTATTGGTAATTAGCATATAGAACTTATCCTTGTTATAATTGTTGATATACAAATGTATGACTTTGATTATATCATGATCGATGAAAATTATTAGTGCTACCCAAATTAATAAAGACCTTGACTTGCTATGTTTTTATGAATCACTATATCTTTATACTTTTATGGGATTATATTTCCATTAGATAAAATTCTGAGAAGGCCATAATAAATATACATTATTTAGGCTTGTTAGGTCTCATTGGTTCCTCCTACAATATTGAGGTAGGTACATCGTGTTTATCCTTTTTATCATTAGCTTCCATGTGGAAGTTATATTACTCTCTACATACCCAATCTCATGGATGTAATGATTATATTTTAATATAAAAGTTGTCTTCTTACTATCCTCATTGTAGTTATTTAGTAGAAAAAAAATGGTTCTAGGTCTCATAATAATCCCAATAACATTTAGGAATCAATCTTTTATCCATTTAGAGAAGTTGAAGTCTCTTATATCCACTAGATATGATACAAGGTAAAAAACATAAATGATAATACAACTACACCATAGTTCTCCTATCTATACTCTAAATAATTAATAAAACCTAACCCTAACACTCAAGTGGTGACTATTCCAACTTTTGTGCCCAAGCCAACAATAAATATAGCCAATATGGATGTATAAATTCCATTGTAAAGAATAATAATATTTATAAAGCCAATCTAGATGTATAAATTCCAATGTGGATCTATATGATCTAAATTAAAGTAAAGAAGAATATTTTTCAAAATTCTTAACTCATTAGAGAAGTTTAGTTGGTCGATTAAGACAACCTATGTCTCAAAAATATATGCTTGAAATATTCATTAGTAATTTATAAGAAAAGATATTGTATGCACTAGAAACTACTACTGTTACATCTCTTGACCAAGCAATTGACTTAGCCATAAAAGTGGAACAAGTTCTCATTAGGAGAGGTCAACTTAAGAATAAATAAGAAAAGTCTACTAATTCTCAACATAAGAATAAGCCTACATGAGGTAATAATGATAATAGGCCTATTAACAATGTCACCAATAGCCTGCAAAATATTGTACTTCAAAAACCTCCTCAAAGGAATTTTACCATATTTAATATACCTATGGAAGCAATTTTAAAATAATTGCTAGAAGATAAGGCAATTGAATTACCTCTTATAATATATCCAAATACTATAACTCATTGGTAAAATGTAGGTCAATATTGCATGTATCACAGAGTAGGACACTAGAAAAATTATTGTAAGAAGTTGAAACATGTGGTTCAATATTTGATTGATGTAGGATGCAACAATTTAAGAAATTCCTAAACTTCAAGTAATTAAGCTCCTATTCAACAAACCCCAACAACAAATCAAGATATGAGGATATTCAAGGATCCATTACTAAAGCATGATCAAATACCTAACCAAGTGTATCATCAAGGTGATTCCATACATCATAGTAATGTGGTTGGTATGGTTGGGGTAACTACAAGGAAATAAGCTCAAAATCAACAAGGAAAAAGTTTAACATCATAACCTAGTTCAATTTTAAAGGAGAATCATAGAAAATATTTAGCTATAAAAATTCCACCTATAGTGTTGAGACCACAGTCACAAATTTCAAACAATATTTAGAAGCAATTAGCTAATACTCCAAAAAAAAATATTAGTCTTAGAGGTTTTGCAGACTTCTCCTAATCATATAAATGCTTTAATGGAATTTTTGAAACAATAATCTATTTCTTCAAATGTTTCCATAGACACCATAGTTGATGCTATAGGTTCTTTTGGGATACATCATGTCTAATTCTCAAATGATGATAAACCTTCATCAAACTTACACTGATATTCATCACTTTACATCACTACACTTATTGGGGATACCCTTATCAAATGAGTTTTGATTGATAATGGCTCATCCCTCAATTTGTGTACATATAATTTCTTTCAAAAAATTGGATTAAAAGAGGAATATTTAACAAAATTTAATATCCTTATTAAAGCTTTCAAAAACCAGTTCCAAGAGTTCTGTGGTGTCATCTCTCTTCCATTAAAAGTGGGGCCTGGATACTTTATTTTACATGGTGTATTTTCCTGCATCTTTTAATCTTCTTATTGGATGACCTTGGATTTATGTGATGGAGGTCGTCCCTTATACTTTTCATCAATGTATCAAATTCAAATTTAAGAATCAAGTTATCACCATTCTAGGTGATCCTCGACCATTTAAATTTTGTTCAAATATAGAGTTAGCTCAATCTTAATCTAACTCTTGTCCTTCTATTTCTTCAGCCAATTCTCCATGTTCCTCATCTTAAATTTTAGAGCATCTTAAAAATTTAAAACCAAGTGAGGAACGTCAAACCTATTCTTCATCATTGGATCATGATAATCAATTTCTTCAAGAGCCTTTTCTGGATCTCACCAAGCTACCACCATCACCTTGAACTATGGGTTTACCCCATAAGAAGGGTGATATTATACAGATTGGCACGTGTACCTTTGTCTTTGGAGGGACTACCTTTAAGGAAAATATTCATGGTAACAACCCATCTCCTAGTGAGTGCTCTTTCACTTAATGTTATATCACTAATGATTATCCCCTTCCTAAGAAGATCCTATTTGGTATAGGATATGCAGGTAAAGGATTGGTACCACAAAAAAAAGGTATTAAAGAACTTTTAGATGTTAATATTTGGCCTGGGAGATGTGGTATAGGTTTTATACCTAAAAAAAATTATCCTTTGCCTTTTGAGGATGATGATCATCTTGTGACTTATGCAAAATATATAGAATATCAAAATATGATAATGAATGAAAACAAACACATTAATTTTGTTTCTCCTCCAAAGATAATGTCTTGCAATATGATTGATTATGTTTGTTTTAAATACAACATTGTTTCTATACAAGAGAATTATGGATATTTATATAATGTTTCTTTTACTAAAAATAATAGTGTTGTTAAAAATGTAGTGATTATCGTGTCATGGATGTCCAAAGAAGGGCCTTAAAGGAATTTTTCCATGATTTTTATCATCAATAAAATGTATTCTTTTGGGATATCTTTGATCTGACACCTCATGCAATGCTAATTTATTTTAATAATATGAATGGTGCATTTAGGTTTTGCATGGATTTAAATTCTATGTAAAAGGAAAATATAAAACAAAAACAAAAAATATTTCACATAGTTGCATTTGCATTCCCATTGCATTTGTTTGCTTTCTCATATTGCATTTTTACTTGTCATCCTTGCATGATTGACTGACATATAAAGAAAACCTTGCATGATTGCCTATCATAAATTTATTGTTGTTTTTTCATAACTGCTTTCTCATATATGTTTTTAGGGATTTTGTGATAATGGCATGTGATGATACCTATTTAGGTCATAACGCACATGCATTGCACTTCTCACTAGGACTTTGATGCCTATAAATATCTTGCCTAGGTATTTATCCCTTATTTTTCACTAGGACTCATGAAGTGCTTAATAACTAAAATTAATATCACAATTATTATATTGGCTAACAAAAAAAGGGTGTATCAAAACAATGTCAATAGATTAATAATTACATTAGCAATTTCTAGTAATATAGAAAAAAATAATATTCACTAGCTTATTTCTAACATGATTGGACTCTAAAATAGCAAATCCAAATGACTATAATAGATCTAAGTTTTGTGTTTCAAAATAGTCCTAGCCACATGGAGAGGAAGATGTCTCTCAGCCACTTAGCTATGGAAAATTCTATTATGTGTACCAATAGAAGATAGACAAAATTAATGAATATTAAACCATATCATAAATCTCCTACATATAATTTAACTAAGTAATAAAAATTATCTCTAATGCTCAAGGGGTCACGATCCTAACCTAGGGAACCAAGACAAAAATATAGATAGTTGTTATGGCTATCTCATAGCCATTATATGCCCACCCTATCAAAAATATTTATCCTCAAATATAGAAATACCTAAAGAATGGTTCATAGTTCCCATATTACATATTTATTTATATTATATTTCTACTTTATGAGGAACTACTACAATTGGTGATACCAAATATTATAAACCCATGAATGCAACATTACATATAACTATATTTCAACTTGCCCTTCCTCATCCAACTCTAGAAGTACCATCTAGGACTATACCTTCAGACCAAGTACCTATTCAAAATAAGAAATATGAAAAAAAGTGTATATAGAGGTTGAAGAAATATCCAATTGACATGTAACCCTTTCCAATTGAAAAATAATATTTTAGGGACCATAGAATTTGGATGTTTGATTTCAAGTAGAATTGAACTTAAAAAAATTGGAAAAAGACCATATGCTCACTTTAAACTATCGTTAAGAGTAGGGTACTAGAGGAAATTAACTACCTAAACCACTAAAGAGGATCCTAGAAGATATATTTTAAAATATGGAGCTTTCTTGTCATATAATGCTTCAAATCATGATATCTTGGTGGACAGTTGATAACAAGTCTTGCACCACCATTCTACTAAGGGAAGTCATTTAAAATACTAGTACCATTTAACTTGGACACAAATTGTTTAGCCATTCAACTTAGAGTGATAAGAATATATCATATTGAATTGTATTTAATTAAGATTAAAAAATCTATCTAAAAGTTACCATAGAGTGGAATATCTCAATTAGAGATAATAGACAAGGGCATATGTCGTAGTTTGGAAATAAAATCCAGAAATACTTTGGCCACCTTGTTGGCAGTTACTATATGCTACAAGGCACAATGTTTGGCACACTTTAAAAGGTGATCCACCTCCTTAATAATAAATTTGTATCCCTATTAATTTGGAATACCTTTAATTAAATCTATGAAGATGTGTTCTTATTGGAAATATGGAATAGGAAGGGGATGCCATAATACTAGATAATTAATTGGTCTCACCTTATATATATGGAATATTTATATTTGGACATGAAATTGTTGATATCAACTCTTATTCCTTTCCAAGAAAAAGATCGATTAACTTCTTGATATATTTTAATTAAATCAAAATGCGTAGTCAAGGATGAAACATGGAATTCTTAAAAAATACTATTCTTCATTAAGGAACACTAAATGAGATAAATATGATCCTTCCTCCTAAGGATCTCACTAGTCCAAGAGGAAAAGGTATTGATTTGGTTACCAACCTCCACACTATAAATAAAATGAACAATCTCATTATCTAAATCATATTTCTTTATATGCTAAGAAATCCATGAAGGAAAGGGGCTTGAGATAGAATTGAAAATGAAAAAATATTGATACTTGTAGGAAAGGGTTCTCATTACCATATTCTCCTTTTATTTCATATATTGAATCACAAAGTCACAGCCTAAAAATTGGTCAAAATTTTATTTTATTTTGAATAAGATATTTTGTTTTAGGAAGTGCTTGAGACTATATAATCTATTTTGATAATAATTTTTTAGACTAGAAAGTAATATTTCCACTTGAACACCACATGTAATATGGATAACATCTCTTTGTCACAAGTATGATGACCCATAATTTTACAAGATGTTTGTTTACTTTCAAAAGATAAGGGCAACCATGAAACCAACACTAATATTTATTCTAGAAACTTCATATTAGATGAAAAAAGACTTTCTAAAGTCCAAAGTAACTAGATTAGAGGTAGAGAATATATATTTATGTTATACATTGAAGTCTCTTATCACCTCATTAGACTAGGAAAATTAATCCTTCTTCGTGGTATTTGTTAGGCGAGCAATAATATTCCTATAATTCTTGAAAAATTTGTTGTACTACCCTATAAGACCCAAATTTCCCCTAAAAAAGTAAATATGCTTGAACATGGGATACTATTGCATGGCCTTGATCTTATTATAATCTACATTTAAAACTTCATGAGACAGAATGCGACCTAAATATTTTACCTTAGACATGCCAAAGGAACACATGGATCACTTTACATATAACTATTATTTCTATAAAAGGTATAGAATTTGTTTAATATGATTTAAATAGGATTATTAAGTCTTATTAGAGAGTATGATATCACAAAAAAAATGTGAACCCAAATTTCCAAAGAAGAGGATGAAGAACACAAGCTTATACTGAGAGGGGGGTGAATAATATAAGACCACTTTTTACTTTTTCTTTTCCAATCAATATTATGCAATGTAAAGATAGAAATAGCAAAAACAGTAATCAAAGCAATACACAAATCCACACACACAATAGAGACATCAATTTTACGTGGATCACCCAATGTGGGCTACTCCACGGAGAAAATATTTCACTAAAATTTTCTCAATCAATCTCTTGGGAATAATTTCCCTATTACAATGTTTATGGATATCTATCCAAAGGAGACACCAATCCCCTAATCAAGTTTGTGGATATCTATCCATAGAATAACTCCTTTCTCCTTATCTCTGACTGGTGATCTTATATTTTGGCTAATGGATATCTATCCACTAAAGACACTTGTCCTCACTGCCCTAGCTAATGGATCTCTATCCACTGGAGACTGTCATCTTCTATACTCTATCATCTTCAAAGCTTTATCTCAAATCTACATTAAACATAGTCCTTTTATCTAGCACAAATTTTCTCAATATTTATCTTTGGTCAGCATAAACCTATCCTCAAATATGCACCAAAATTTGTCCTCAAATTTGTACTAAACATAGTCCTTCGGTCTAGCACAAATTTATCCTCAATATTTGTCCTCTGATTTGCACTAAACACAATCCTTCAGTCTAGCACAAATCTATCCTCAATCTCTATCCTCAAGCCTTAACACAAATCTTGACTCAATATCAAATCAACTTTGTTGGATCTGCCCCAAACCTTAACTCAAGGTTTGAAAAAATAAATCAATTCTTCTCTCACAAGTCTTCTCAAAGACTTTCCTCAAATCTACCTTGTAATATTCCAAAACCGCTCACACTAATATGTCCACAAATCCTATCTAGAACTTGTCCAAATATGCTCTACAAGTCCTCACTAGAACTTGTTCAAATTTGCTCAATAAGTCCTTACTAGAACTTATCCAAATATGCTCTCAATTTGTATTGTAAGCTTCCACAAAAGCTCACACAAATATATCCACAAGTCTTCTCAAAGACTTTCGACAAATCTACTCAACAAGTCCACACTAGAACTTTCCCAATCTCATAGAAACATAAAGAGATTTTTTAGAGACTCAATATGCTTCACATTCATCACAATACTCAATCACTTTCAATAAATCTTTTGGAAACATACAGAGAATTGTTAGAATCAATATGCTTCACAACAATACTCAATCACTTTAAATCACTCTCTTTACTACATAAACATACAGATAATTTTTAGAGACTCAATATGCTTCACACTCATCAACACTCAACCTCTTTCTCAAATCAATTTAGAATATAGGACAATTTGTTTCATAGAACTAGGACTATCACTTCACACATCCACTTGACTAGGATCAACCAACTCTCATTCAACCAATCACTTATTGAAACAATCCTTGCTCACAAACCCTAGTCCAAGCATATGAACACTCACTCAAATATTTCCAACAATGCTCATCAACCAATCTCACATAACAATTATATTCAAGATATTTGCAAATCTTAGTTCAAGTTACTCACATAACCAATGGCTTCAACAACAATGCTTATCAAACAAGGTTTTATCTACAACTCTTTATTCCAGAAAACCTTGAAGAATTAATTCAAAATACACTCAAAACTACTTATAAAACAATATTCACATAGAGCTCAAAAACTCAATAAGGCAACCTAATCAAATTATTTTCACTCCAAAGTTATTTTTGAGAAAACCAACCTATCAAATCAACCAAACAAGAATTTGCCCATATATTTTTGCTTGATAAGGAGTAGACCACAAAAATATGCCACACTCAAATATTTCTTTGCCAATCTCAATAAGGTTAGAAGACAATAATTTTTCTCTCAAGGAATCACAATACAAAATAATATAAAAAAAATACACCTTATCACTCCAACTTTAAAATAATATCAAACACCTTAACAGGATTAGTACAATTACTTTCACAATAATATCTTTGGCAAAAGTCCTTTAAAATAAAATCAACATCCTAAAAGTATTACTCCTCCAATATGCAAATATAACAATTAAGACTTTATTTTAAAAATAAAATCAAAATCCTTATAACTCCCTTCACAATTTTACCATGAAAAATCACCACAAAAATATTAACCTTAATTAATCCTTATGCCTCCCAACTATCTCACATCAAACCTTAGGGAAAATAAAAATTAAATTAAAAAATTGTACCTTTGCCCTTAGTGGGTTTTGAACCCACGTCACTGCATCTACACGCACCCTAGTCATAGACTTAGCTACTACTTGAGCTAGGTGCTCACGTGGGAGCTAGAGTGCCCATGCGCTCTATATTCTCCTGTCGTTACTGAAACCAAAATGCAAAAACCAAACTTTCAACCTTGTTTTCATTAGGTTTCAAACCTTTAACCTCTCTGCCACAAGTGCCAAGACAAATGCCACCCGAGCTAGCCATCAGATGGTGCTAGAAACCAACCACGTCAATGTTTTAATCACTCCAAAATTTGGGTTTACACAACACACGAGTTTTCTTTCTCACAAATCATGGATGCATTAATCAAGGCCTCCAAGGTAGGTTTGGCTAAGGTATAAATACCTTTTACCCTTGTTCCCATGCAAATTGATGAAAATGAATTTGTTGGGGATTGGTGCTTATACTTTGACTTCAAAATAATTAATTTATAATTATTTAAATTCACTAGAATTTAAATATTATAAATTAATATTTAATCTTTTGGATTTGTTAAATATTGGAGCCACCTTAGGTTTTATCACTTCAAATAAATTATATTTATTTATAAAATTTAAATTCAATTTGAATTTAAATATTTATTGTAGCAACCTAGGAAGCATACACCTAAACTAATAATAATTGAAACATCACATAAAGCATCAAAGATAAATGAATTTACAAATAACCACAAAGTAGGGCTTCCTTTTTACTAAATTTCCAATAAATATCGATTACAAATTCATCCCTCTTAGGGATACCCAATGTGACATAATTATTACAATCATATAACAATCCCCACGCAAGGGTAGGTGTAATTCACAGACTTCCTAAATGCACACAAACTACTCCAAGGTATCGATGACCTTCTTCTCCATGATTAGAGGTATTTGTTTCCTTGCATATCAACACCCTATTAGTCCTGCATACAATAAACAACAAGAAGCATATTAGTAATAAAGGAGGAATCTCCTGATGAGGCTTTTAAAGGAATTTATACAAAAAGATGTCATTAAATCTTGAAATCAAGAAAGTGCAAGAAACATGGTAAACCTATGTTAAACATGAAATATTGCCATGAAATATGTAAAGGAAAGACATAATTATCAAGCTAATGCCCTAATTATGAAATCAAAAGCATGAAACATGAAATGTAAGCATTATTTTCTTACTTAATACAAATACCATATGAGAAGAAATATACATAAACTCTTAATTCTATTGGGCAAAAGTATCTAATAAAGCAAATATACACCTGATTTATCTATTCTAATGCAAATGAAATAACACATACAACTAAATAACAAGGAAATATGGAGATTGAACCTGACTGTAGGTCTATCATGTGGTTTCCACTGATAGCCATAGCTTACAGCTACAAGGAAGATAAAAATGCACTTACCCTCCAAATATGGCCTAGATCTCCGATTTCACTAATGAATTGATGGCTCAAGGGTTGCCTCTATGTCCTCTAACATATTTGGCGGTTGAATTGTTCAGATTGTTGATGGATTTCTTGTAATCTTATTTCTTGATTATTATAGCCTTCTAAGACCTCAATGACTTCAATTGTCATTTCAATCTCTCAATGCTAGCTAAAGGACTCCTCTCAATGCAAGTAGGTGAGTACTGAATTTGTCAAGGCTTCGCAATTCAAATTCTCCTATACATATCCTTCATTTCCCTTTTTGGATGGGGATCTTATAACCTCTAGGAAGGCTATGTCTTAGCTTCTTGAGGAAGCCAAGATCAAGAATGGATAGCTGGAGTAGTTGGAGGGAAGCTTATGGATCTTTCGACCCCCAAACCACTCGAATCTACAACCAATTGGATTTTATAACCAAATTTGGGTCAGCTAAAGTCCAACAGATTTTGACTACTAGTCGTGACTTTGAGGTGCGATCAACTCTGTTAATCGTGGGTCTCATCCACGACAAACACTAGTTAGGCAAAAATACCTAAATGAGTGGTTAGAACCACTACTATACCTTTGTATTTATCCAATGTCTTTCATATGGTCTTCTAGCATGTCCCATATGAATAGTCATCTTGACATGATGTATTTTAGGTGTCTACGTATGTCCCTTTTGATATGCGTTGTGAGATCGAACAACGCTAAGAAAAAATATACCTCCTAAAATGAAGGCATAGGTTGGATGATGATCATTAGTCTGATAAAAATTAGATGCCCAAATCTTGCAAAAGAATGCGCATCCTAGAATCATTGCTTCCAACTGGATGGAAGACTTAAATTGAAAAAGCTTTGGCAAGCTCCAGAAGTGATCGGGCAACTCAGGGCTACTATAGGCTTCTGCACCATATAGATCCTAAAGGAGGAGAGCTACTAACTTAACTGTCATACTTGCTTTTTACCCTAGCATAGGGTAAGCTTATGATAGTCGTTGGTAATGATTCATAAGACGAACGTAATTTTGACAAGATAAAGGGATCTTCTATTGACTTTGATTATGATTATGACATTATAACTACCCCCTTAAGCGATGAGTTGATGATAGTAGTGAAAATTACTAAAGTGAAAAGACTCTTTAACACTATAAATAAATTTGAAAAAATTAAAGTTTAGCATTTGAATGCTTGGTAAGGCCTAGTCAGCTATGATTGCAACTGTTAATAGTAATTGTATATTTCTATCCCATGGAGTGGTCCAGCCGTACAAGCATTCTTAGGGAATCAATATGATAGAAATTCCAATTAGGCATGTCTTGAATCATATTGTTCGATAATTTTCTTAAAGTATCATTCAATAATTAGCATAAATATCTCATTCCCGTGGAGCGGTCTGTCCGTTTAGGCCTTCTTAGGGATTGAAATGAAGCATATCAATTCCATGATGACTAATTTGCTCCAAATTTCCTTATGGTAATTTACTCATATTTTTGGATTGCATGGAATGCAAGTCACTGCAACCACCAAGTGTAGAGGGTAAATCACTAGATAATAGGTGCATTTGAATTTTGATTTATCTATTTTTTTTGTTTTTTAATATTTTTTGAAAATTCTAGCCATATGGGTATTTTTAATTTAGCATTATGAAACTCCATATAGTGGTATTTGAGAGCATTTATTGCATATTTCTAGTTGTGCTTGTCAACTATAGCTAAAAATGTCAAATTTCTTAGCTACAGGTCAAACCCACAAGTGAAAAACGCTAATTCAGGGACTATGGTTGTCATGCACTGTCAGGGCCAAAATAGGAAATATTTAAGCATTTTGCACAAATTTTTAATTTCATTTTTATTGTTCCAATTGATAATTTGAGAGCTTTGATAGGTGATAAGAAAAAAATTATATGGAACGTTGCTGCAACTCGAACTCACTATCATCCACACTAATGGCAGACCAACTTGGAGGAGCCGATGCTACTAAGGTAGAAGCACACAACTCGCTAATTATTTTCTTTTACCGGTTTTAAAATTAACCTCACTAAATAATGGGCTAATTAATATCACTAAACCAATGATAATAAACCTCACCCTAGTTGTTTTTAGCTTAGGTTAGCTTAGAGGGTTAAGGTTTTAATTTTTTTGGTGTCTCAAGATGGGAAATAACCCCTAAAAGGTCATTTCTCCTAGCTGTGGCTGGAAGGTGTGGTTTCTAATTGTCAAATTGAGGTCCATGAATGTTAGTTGTGGTGGGATTCAAATCCCAATGGTCATAAAATTTATAGCCATCCCAACCATGGTTCTGAACCATGGTTTGACCACTTTAGAAATTCTTTTCAATTTTTCATTTTTTTTTATTTTATAGCAGATTTAATTGATATTTTTTATCTTAAAAGTGCATTTGGTGTTTTGAGATTTTATGATTTTTTTTATCATTTTAAGGTGGTATTTTATTGTTTTTTTATATTTTTTTATTTATTTTACCTTATTATTATGCTTTCCACTAGACTTTGACTGTGAGGGTGAGGGAATCTGAGATCCTTTGTAACCTATGTGGTGCACTGATACCTATAGAGCTAGATTGGTTTAGGGCCATGGGATTTGGCTACATATTACACCTCCCCACCATTCGAGCTGATAAAACCTATATGAATGCATTGGCCTAACGTTGGGATGCACATACCAATAACTTTCACCTACCTATAGATACCTAAAACACGTCATGTCAAAGGTGACTACTCATATGGACATGCTACAAGACCATATGGAGGATCTTGGACAGACTCCAAGATAAAGTAGTGGTTTTAACCACTCAATTTGGCATCCTTGGCCTAATCAATCTGAACCGTAGCCTAGACCTATGGTTTATAGGTTGAACCACAACGGAGACCTACGGTTTACAGTCTAGATCATAATTGTAACCTATGGTCCTAACTAAAGTTTAGTTTGCCTTCATCCGATCCAAATCGATTTGAACGAACATTTGATCTAAAAGAAGGTGGTTAGAGGATGAAAGTTTCCAATCCAACTGTCCTAACCACCCCTTCTTGATCTTGTCTTATTGATGAAGCCACCCTTAGCCCTTGGGTAGTCCTATAAGTACCCCTCAGAATTATGATAAACTATCAGAGAGAGCATTGGATATTTGAGCAGCGAAACTCTATCAAATTGTACACTCAACTAAGTATACTGAGAGAGAA
Source organism: Wollemia nobilis (assembly GCA_028583015.1). Lineage (NCBI taxonomy): Eukaryota > Viridiplantae > Streptophyta > Pinopsida > Araucariales > Araucariaceae > Wollemia > Wollemia nobilis. The sequence goes on along the minus strand of JAQPPZ010000629.1, from coordinate 74,966 downwards.
CTATTACACTTATCCCCTTCCTACTTGCCAAGATTCATGATGAATTGCATTATGGATGCCCTAGGAGCCTAGGAGAGCGAAGAAGCACATATTCAGGCAAACGAAGGCCCTTCATAGTGAATCAACAACCAAATCAGTCTGAGCACATCGAAGGAGACCATTGAACATCATTTTGGACAAGGAGGTAAAGCCCACTGCCCTTGAAATTGAAGGTCAACCTATAATATTGCTAGCCATGTCTTTCAACCATATTTTATAGTGCAGACCTCTCACCAGAGCTATATTTTGTAGCATAGGTATCACCACCTTACCTTTTTTTATTTCTATTTAGTTAATTAGCTTAGTTTAGCTATTTTTATGGTTCAATTGTAGTTTAGCATATTTTTGACCAGTAGAACTAGATTAGAATAGTTTCTTTACATTAAGCATAAAATAGGACAATAATGGATTATTTATGTACTTTCATGCTTTATTTCACATAATTGGTCCAGGCATAGTGCAGTTGTTATTTTCTTTATGCAATTCTGTAAATCTTGATGCAATTAACATAGTTTAGAAGTGTTTTCCATGCTTTATTGATTATACATGCTTAATGGCATCTTTGTAAATTTTCCTAAAAGGGCTTCATCATGAAAGGCTAACTATATTTTTGACACTCTTATGTTGTTTCTTGACCACAAGGAACAGATTCAAAGGAGATTCAACTATTAACTTCCTTCCTCAATGCAAAGAAGAGGGCAACTCCACCCTAGAGCAGTTTGTGACTAGTTGAAAGGTAACATTAGTGTGCCTACCCTATTGAGTTCTTTGGCATTGTATTAATAGTATCATCATTTGGGTGACCCTAAGATGGGCATGATTGTAATTGAGATTATTTACAATTATTAATACAATAATCGTTTATTTTGTTGAATCTATGCAATCTTGTTATTTTTATGCTTTGAATGAATGAATACAATCTAGTACAGTAGATGGGTGCACACTTTTTGGTTAGATCAAAATGCAATCATGGTGGAACTCCATAATTCTAGCATCTAGCTGTGTTTTTGGTTTTTGTGACTTACAAGTACAAACCATAGATACCAACTACAAACCAACAATTGAATCATAGGTTCAACCCATGAGCCATAGTCAGAACTGTAGCTTAGACCTACGGTTTCCAACAGACACAAAAAATGGCAAAGCTAAAAGCTCATTCGAATGTGGACCTAAGTTAGGCCATACTTCTCACTCTCTATAATTTTTCTATATCTGTGTCTTTTTAGAAATTCAAATTTGGAATGCAATTAACAATTAAGAAAGTAAAAGAAATGAATTAGGTCTTAGTTTGCAATTAATATTTGTGTCATTAGAAAGGTGTTTCTAGGAAAAACGGATCTATTATTTTAATACATTCTATAATCTATCATTCTAGATAGAATTTATGTGATTGGTTTTCATGTGTGAGGCCCAAATAATGGCCAATTATCATTGTAATGTGCATTGTCTCAAAGATATCTAGAATAGCTTACATTTTCTGAATTTGAAATGTTATTTTATTTTCATAGAATTTATAAAATGAGCATGAATGCTACATGATGCATTTCTTTTATGTACATTAAAAGGAACCACACATACCACTTGGCACTTAAATGCTAGTTAGTTGGTCTTGACATCCAACCACTAGTAGGATTCAACGACGGTGGGCATCACTTCCATCCATTGGCCCAAATCGCGTGAACCTTTTGGGTACTAGATCAATACTGGATCTGAAAACCTTTCATACACTGGAAAATTTGCATGTATTCTCTTCATAGGGTATAACACTAACTGGGGGAAAATGAGTGAAGATCTGGGAGGACCTGTGCTCCCTGATCATGTGTGGGCTTCATTACCATATATTATAGGTTGGATTACGTGACTTGGAGTTCATAGTCAAGTTGTCGAGCTACGAGTGTATAGGTGAAAGCCATTAAAATGAGAATAAAATCCAACAAGTTTTACAAAATATGATAAGAGTTTCTACACTGATACAACAAATCTTGAAAACACATCAAACATTTTAGGACTCACTTTCAAAATTTAATATGAGATAATCATTATTGTATACCTTGTTTACCTAATACTAAAATATACATATAGATGCTAAGTACACAATGGTGGATACACATGGTGGTCAATAAAGGTCTAAAACTAATGTCAATTACCAACCCCTAACCAATTCACATCAACACGTGTTAATTCCTCAACCACATGAGCAAACCGAACATCATTCGACAAGCATCAAAGGAGATAACTAGACATGAAGGGAGCTTGTAGAGCATACCCTAGATAGAGGAGCTTCAATACACTCCTCTAGGCATAGGATAGAACAAGAAGCCTTCTAGCATGAGGGTGTTCCACTCAAGAGCCATTATCGAGACCGCAATGCATGCGCATCCACGAGATCAGCCGAAGAGTTTGTTATGTAGGGGACTAGATTGGTGCCCCTACGTACTATGTCCATAGGAGGATCCATGGCTCCACCTTATGAGTATAGAAGTACTATAGATCCACCCATTCAAGGGTAGGTAGACAGGATCACTACCGAGCATAGGTCTAACCATACTCACATGCATGGTCCACCATGCAAGATCACCATTGATATGTCAAAGGTGGGAGATAATGGCACACCGCCGCATGAGCGATGGTGGTCTAGATAGCTAGAGGGTCTAGGTAGTATTTTATAGCATCTATACTTCAAGCATTTTGCTCCACCTACTCATGCCCTAAGTGAGTGTAGCATGAGTGTCATAAGAAATAATAGAGAGCATGGACAGGATTCTAAGCACCCTCATGTCACACACCCACTATTTGTGCATGGTGGTTCACAATATAGGACACAATAGGAGGCAAATGCCATATTCATAGATAGAGGTAAAGGCACAACACATCAGTCTAATGGGTACAAAACCCACATGGTCACTCGTATAGAGCAAGGATACCAAAGGCCTCCCATGGCCGATCAGATCAATAGATCACATCGACTGGTATCAGAGAATAAATTACAAATCCTCCAAGATCAATTGGAGGATGCTCACCTAGAGAGGCAATGCATTGAATATGAAAATATTCAATCACAGAGGCTAATTATACAAAGGCTAAATGAGCACCGCATGCATGAAGAGTGTATCCTTACCTAGAAGGAGCACATGGAGTAGGAGGATAGGTTAGCTAGGATTGGTCTATATCCTCATGATGATCATAGAGAGTTTTTATATAGGAAGGCTTTTTATCAGGTTGATATGCATCAAGAGAAAAGATAAACTCATACTCATGCTAGTGTTGAACAGAGGGAGCGATCACCACCACTCAATAATCAGAGGTAGAGGCAACATGAAGGAGCAGAAGGAGATGGATACGAGCAAGAATATCTTGAGAGCTCTCAATTTGAGGAGGAGGAAGAGCAATGTACTCCATATTGTATGAGAAATATAGTACCTCCTAAGACACCTCCATGTCAACTTAGGGAGGACGACTTTCTATATTTGGAGGCTTATAATGCCTTAGCCAATAATATCAAAGCCATAGAGAGATAAGGCACCGATATTCAAAAGCTGACATTAAGGAAAATTTATAATGAGCCTTTGGATCCTTCGGTGCCTATTCTGACATACCATGAGCATTTTTATATGCCTATATTGGACAATTTTAAGGGTGATGAAGATGCATAGGAACATGTCACAAGATTTTTGGATGCTTGTTTGCAGATAGCAATCAATGATGCATTGTTGTTGCATATGTTCATCACGATACTTTTGAATTCATCCTAAGAGTGGTTCAATCAGCTAAAGAAACATAGCATAATTGAGTTTGAGCAATTAGATAATGCCTTTATTTAATTCTATTTCTTTGGAATTAAGAAACATGCCAATATTTCCAGTTTGGATGTGCTAGCTCAGCGCAATGACGAGCCAATAGAGCAATACAAAAAGAGATGGAGGATACTAATGGTAAATTTGCCATTCCCTATTCATGCCATAGAGTTAACCCAAATTTTTACAAAGATTTGTGCCAAACACATCTCGCTACTGCTATAGCTACAGTAGTATCCTACATTTGAAGAGGCTTTGGCATAATCCAAAGTGATTGAGGACATCAAGTTGCAATAATGCAACTTGAAGCTCAATAATAAGAGAGAGGGACAGAAGAAGAGTACCACAAAAAAATAGGGCAATCAAACCCATGTTAATCAATTGGTGTTGAATCTCCATAAGGAGAACAAGGGACAACATAAATAGAATTATTAGGCCCAACCTCCTACTATGTAATATGACAAGTGCAACAACAATTATAAGGGCAAGAAAAAAGATCAACGTCCATCTCACTAGTTCAAACCATTGACGGAATCGCTGACGTCAATTTTCCATCAACTGTGCGAGGCCAAGGTAATTAGATTATCTAAAGTCAATATGATAGACCCCAATCAACCCAAACCAAAGGGGTACCAAGAAGATCTGTTTTGCATTTTTCATAAAATGAAAGGTTGTGACATTGAGGTGTGTTGGATTTTCAAACATATGGTATAAAATATGATTAAAAAAGGTGAGCTTGTAATGCCACACAACTCGTAGGTGCCTGATAATCATAATATGAGGATTTACAAAAACCCCTTGCCAAATCACGAGGCACCTCATAACAACATTGTCTAATTCAACTAGGTGCGAGTTGAACCACCTACCCAGGGGTTCGTAGGCATGGTGAATGTTGTCACTAGGCATGGGAGATATGAACAATAGAATCAACCTCATGCTCCCATTCAAATACAAGCCACACAAATCAATGATCGACACATAATATTCTAGGCCCACCAACAAGACCGATGGTGACCATAAGGAGCAGGTTGGTCCAAAACCTGTAGACAACTCCTATGAAGTTGTCGATATATGAGTTAATATAGTAGTCCCTAAGGCACATGGAGACTCTTATGGAAATTTTGAGGTCCATTGAAGTACAGTCCTAGGATGCACAAGAATTTACTAATTTTGTGGGACATGTATAGTAGTATCATGAACCAATGATCCAATTTTATGATCATGAGATAAGGATGGTTTCTACAACTATAGCTGACCCACTGTTGCACATAATCGCATGTGTTAATCACATGCCATTTAAAAGGGTCTTGATAGATACCGACTCATTGTTCAACATAATAATTACCAAGGCACTGATTCATTTTAAGCTACCTAAATCACACATTGTGCCCACTACATTTACATTAAGAGCGTTTAATGATGCACTATGTTTGACTATTGGCATAATCATCCTACCCGTGTAGGTAGGCTTGAAGACCATCTCTATGATGTGTCATGTGATAGAAGGGACCATGTAGTACAACATATTACTCAGTAAGCCTTGGATTCATGAAATGTGTTTCGTTCCCTCGATATTGTATCAATGTGTGAATTATATTCACAAGGGACAGTTTCACGTAGTGGCATCAGATGAAGAAACATTTAATTTCATGAACCTAGTGGATTTTCCTGGGGGTTTCATACTCCCGTAAATGCACTTGGATGTTTGGTCATCATAGTTGATAAATAAATTAAAGCATGTTCAACCAATGCCATCTATGTCACATAGATCAGAGCACACCACTGCCACTTCCTTGAAATCATTGGTATCAGTAATGTGTTAGGACGACAGGAAGTTGAAGGTAAAAATGGGTAAGAAAGAGAAGGAGCATGAGCTCGAGTCAATCACCAAGGAGTTTCCCATTCCTATGGAAGTTGAGGAACCCCAATACAAAGCCAAGGAGGCAAATCATTCTACCTCACCTGCATCTTCAGTAGGGTCATCCACACCATGAGTGATAAATTATTAAATTAAATATTTTTGTAAAAATATATATAACAACATGATTCCTTATTAATATTTTAATGGTATAATTTTCATTTAATATTATTATATAAACATTCAAGTTTTCAATATTTTATCCATACAAATTACCTTACACATACCCAATAGAATTTTCAAGGTAGAAGTGAGAGCAAAAGTGAGAGAGAGAGTGGATGGAATTTGGTGTTAGACAAGGTGTGGATGGTCTATCTAGAGATTCTCTCCTACCTTAGTCATAACTGGACTAAAGCCTATAGCAATAGGGGTGACTCCAACATCCTCTTTCCATTATTTTTAAGGGGCTTCCCTTTCGATGGTTGATGTTGGAGCTTCTGTTGCTTTGGCCATGATTCTAGCTAATATGATGCCTTTTAGTTTTAGGGTACCTCCTTATTTGGGTGTTTGGTATTTGAGTGATTCTTTGGAAATGGTTGTTGTTGGGGTTACTATTGCATCGACCATGGTCCTAGTTGAGCTAAGGCTTTTCATTTTATAGGTTCTTTCGTATTTTAATTTTGGTGTTCTAGGGCTTCCATGGTGGTGGTTGTTGTTGGGGCTACTATTGCTTCTGCCATGGTACTTTTTGATCTAACACCTTTTAATTTTAGGGCACCTCCTTGTTTTGATTTTTTATGTTCAATGGTTTCTCTAGAAATGTCTAATTATAGGTCTTTTGTTGCTTTTTCCATGGTATTATTTTATCTAAGGCCTTTTGTTTTTAGGGTACCTTTATCAATTTTTGGGATTTAAGGGTTTATTTAGTGGTGGATGATGTTGAGGCTTATATTGATTCAACCATGGTCCTAGCTAATATGAGTCCTACTAGTTTTAGGGTACCTTAGTGTTGGGTTTTCAACATTCAAGGGTTTCTCTGGTGGTCGCTAATGTTTGTGATTACATTATTTCTACCATGGGCCTAGTTTATTTGAGGCCTTTTGATTTTAGGGTGCCTTGATGTTTGGGTTTTTTATGTTTAGGGGTTTCTCTGACGATGGCTAATTTTGGGGTTTATATTGCTTCTACCATGGTCCTAGCTAGTTTGAGGCATTACAATTTTAGGGTACCTCAATGTATGGGTTTTCATATTTGAGGTTTTCTCTAGTGGTGGCCAATGGTTTATATCCTACCTATTTCCCTTAGTGGGAAATACCTATATTTCTATTGGTCTTCTCTAAAGGGTTTTATTTTGAAGATCTATTAAGTATTTTATGGAGGTGATTGGCCTGTTGGTTTGTACCCTCCATTTCTGATGGAAATACTTGGGGGTTTCATATTTTTTGTTCAAACAGGGGCCAAAAGGGCCCTGTATCTGTCATTGAGGATGTATATCTATTCTTTCATTTTGAGAGAGCATATATAGTGGTCGATCACATCCTCAATATTTGGTCTCCTTTGAGGTTTTCTAGGGTCCAAGATAGCCCTCTCTTTCCATGGAGTTTCATTAGGGGATAGGGTGGCACCTGTTCTCATTTATAGATATGTGTATGATTTTTGGAAAAACTTATCCTATGAACACATGCATATCTGATCCTAGTGCCATGGGAACTCTTCGAAAGTGTAGATGAATCTTTCTTGGTTTGGTGTGTTTTCAAAGAAATATTCTCTAGTTTTAGAAAACTCTCTACAACATTTTGGTTGAAGCTCCTCTATATATGTAGTTATTGCAATTTCCATCTATCGTTAGATTAACATATAGCTAGACGATAATGGGATCAGGAGCAGTCCCACCTATTTAAAATTTTCAAAATTTGGTTATGCTTGGGGAAACACCCTCATGGAAGGATTTTTTTAAATTTTTTATTTCATGGTTTGAGTAGGATTACCTTACTTAGGTGATATTTTCCATTTTAATTTTTTCTTATCTAGGTATTTCCTGCTTTGGTGTCTCTTGTGTGAGCCCCACTTTTTCTTTTTAGTGGCAGCCCTCTCTAAGGGATTTCTCTCTTTATAAGAATTTTAGTGTCCCTTTCAAATCCCTTTCTTGTAAAATTTCAGATACTTTTTCCAAAACCCTTCCACAAACCAATAAAAAAATTAGGCTTTTATTGACTAATTTGAACACTTTATAGACATATAATTATAAACCACTTTAATAAAAAACCAAAAAATATAATGTTTTAAAAAAAATGTTTATTAAATTTATATTTAAAAAATATATTTTGAATCATATATAAGTTTCATCTTAATATACAACTCATCATCATCTTAAAAATCATTTCACCAATGTGCAAGGTATGATATTCATTTTATCTAGTAATTAGTTATAAACTATATATTTTAAAACTATTATATGTAGCTGAAAAGACATATTATCCTATAATTATATTATTATAGTATTTTGATCAATAAAATTATTATATAATATTATAATTAGTATTATGATACTTATAATATATAAAATTATGATATTAAAATCTTCATTTATAATATTTATATATTTTTTGAAATGTATAATAGATTAAACCTAACATTACATTTTTTAAATCTATGTTTTGTTTTTGAAAAAAAATGAAAAATTTATATTAAAACAAGATGTCATGATCCTCCCTTGGAAAACATTTTCATATAATGAACTTATGTATGTATATTTTGTTTTAATTATATATTAAATGACTAAATGTTTATTAGTTGTTTTTTTTTTAAGGATATGATGCTACTAATGGATTTGTGTGTTTTCAAGATTAGGTACCCTCGTGAATGAGTAGAGGACTTATGGTTAAAATAATTGGAATGACCTTATATGTGATGGTCATACTTAGACCTAGTTCATGCCTTTGCATTTTTCATTTATCATTCCTACATTTGAGTGCTTGTTATCATTCATGAATCTTCTTATAATTTAATTTACTTTAGAAAAAATTAGAATGTTTAATGTTTACTACCAAGGAATAGTAGCAGAAAGAAAAAATTAATATTTTACGATTTTAATCCTTATTGCAACATTAAATTTTCTTATGGAAGGATATTAAGTTTTGCTTATTAATGATCCTTATGTTTGGATTTTAAAAGGAATAAATATTTTAAATATTAGCAAATTGAAAATAATTAAAACAATGGTAAATATTAAAATTGAATTTGCATTGTTCAAGTTAAACCAAACTAAATAGATTGTTGTAGTTATTTTCTAAGTTCATTCCATGAATGGAACCCTCTTTCGATTTATTTTAAAACAATACTTTTATGATAATGAGGGGGGTCTTCTTAGGAAGAGAGAAGGAGGTTTTGCTACAGAAAAAGTGAAGAGCAAGGAAGTTTTAGAATATTATGAACAAAGATAACATCAAGGGAATTTCATTTTATATTTATATTTTTTCTTCTACAATAAAGTATCTTCAAATTTTACAAGGTACTCCTTGTCTTTTGATTTCTCAAGAGTATTTAATTTATTTTTTGAATAACATTCCATAAGGATTGGATTATTCTTAGATACAATAGATTAGTTTGAATATTGGAAGACTTATGTTGTGTATACCATAGAGGATATAGTTAAAATGAATTCTCTCCATTGATATGTGTGCACTATGGAAGCTTTGATTCACCTTTATGATAGAATTCGATAGGTTTTATTTTGTTCAACTCCATTATTCTTAATAATTGAACAGGGGGTTGGTCTTACATAAGCCAATGAATCTTGGTTGTTAACCTAAAACTCTTACCTATTTATATATGTAACCTTCTTCCTATTCTTCCATTGTGTTGATCTATATCGTGGAGCATGCATGCTTACCCACATGAAGATATAAGTTGATGACATGTGTTTTCAGTCCTCTTTGAAGAAGCGCAAAAATAACACACCTAGATGATTGAAACCAAAATGATATCTATTGTTTCTAAGCAAGCATGCAAAGGAAATATGCAAAAGATGTAAACTATTAAAATGACAAATAATTTGTGCTAAAAAGGGGTTATTTATCCTTGTATTTATAAATTCATGAATTCCAAAAGGTTATAATACATCCCCTTTGAGGGCTTATCATTTTGATACATTTTAGATTACAAATTACAACAAAATGAATCACTCCATGAGCTTAATGTTGTGTTTTAATGTTCTTCTCGCACACCATAATTGAGAGATAATATTGGTATTATTTTAATCTACCTCTTAGATCCTACATCATGCCTATAATACCTACACCTACACACAAGAGATTGAAAATTGTTAATAGCATACGCATTTTATATTGAAAACCTTGAAAAGTATGTAATAGAGAAATTAAAACTTATTTGCAACAAATAAAAACAACTTCAAATGACTTGAAAATATAATATGATGTTATTAAGATGAATTTAGAAGGATCTAATCATAAATTATAATGAAATTGTGATTATAACCTATGACCGTTCCTGGCAGGAACAACTAAGATTACAATAACAAAAACATAAATTGACCCACCAAATCTATTCAAAACTTAACCAAAATTGAATATAAGGCTAATATAATGCTTTAGAATTGATCTATGGTGAAATTACATTACACTTATTAGTCATTTTTTTGCCATCCCTGGCAAGTGCAACTAGGACTATTATCCATCCCTTGTAGGGACGATTACACAACTGGGTGGTTTTTTCCACCAATTAGAATGGGATCGGGTTTAGAACTCTTCTAAATGTATTGTCATTAGATTTGGTCAAATTTCTCTTAGATTTGATAGGTTTTGGAATCAATTAGCATATTTTAGGATGCCCTTGAAAGCGCCTTCGAATGAAGAGGTTTTCAAGGAAAATACTTAGGTAAATGTGAGGATAAATGTGAGCAGCACTTCATGAGCAATGTTTGTTATTGTATCCTCTTGAAAATGGGTAGGAGTAGCTCAATTTATAGCCAAACTAGGGAAAATGTGCAAAGGGGCAATTTTTGGCATGTAGGAAAAGTGTTACCACTTATCAATTATTGGAAATTTTGAGTTAGTTTTGTTGTCATTGATGTCAAGAGTCAGTGTTAGGAAATAGTGCAAGACTTGGCAAAATAAGGGTTAAAATATTTATATTTTAAGCCCAAGAGATTTGTTTTAAGAGCTCCACATGATTGGTCAAAAGGATGGTTAAATACCCTGAATAAAAGGCCTAAAGGAAATAATATTATAATATTAAAGGCGGTTAGAAAAGGTCTAAGGGTGAAAGAGAGAAAAATACCTAGGTCCAATGGAAATAATATTATAATATTTCTATTATAATATTAAAGGTTTAATTAAAGCCTAAGGTAATTTTTAAATAATTTATAATATTTATATTATAAATTAATTTATAAAAAAAATAGTATTATAACCCAAAGTTGGGTTGGGCGCAAAGGTTAAATTAAATTTTGTTCCTTCTATCAATGTTGGAGGGTAAAATCTTATGGTATAAATACCACATTGTTTGTTTCAAAATGCTAAGTCTTCAAATATCATGTTCATACGATTTGTGAAAGGGAATGTGAATAATTCATGAACAAACAATGATAAAGGTTCTTTAATTTTTAATCACACCCAAAATACATGGAGTACAAGGCAACCAAGGAACAAATATTTAACACCAACTAATCGGTTGGGCTAGCGATAATTTTGAGGTGTGTAAGGCATTGGGAATGTAGAGGTGGTGTGTTTGAGTCTTGGTAGTGATGCAAGAATAAAGCCTTTTGGCTTTGGCACATGGGAGGAAGAGACAAAGTGCTCAAGGAATTTTTGCCTCCCACATGAGCACTTAGCTCACACAGCAAGGTATTCATAGCTAAGACGTAGGTGGCACTTCGACCAGAGATTGAGTCCCACCAAGGAGCGCATTGAGGTATTTAATTTTTTTGCATGGTATATGGTCTATGGTCTATGATTATTGGTGGTACTTAGTTGAAGTAAATGATTTATTTTTTTCATTGTGGGTATGATATTAGCACATGGTGTATTTTATTTAGTGAGTGTTTAAGGATTTAAAAGGAAGGTAAGGTAAATTATTTTTTACCTTAAACAAAAAGTTATAAATAGTTTTATTGAAGGTTAAAAGTAAATTATATTATTTCATAAAGTCAATTATTTTGAAAATATAATTTTAAGTAGGAAGACATAAGTAGGATTTTGGATTACCTCATGGATTAAATTTCTAGAATGGGTTATAGTGAAACTGAGTGATTGAAATCCTTATTTGATAAGTTTAGAGATAATAAGGTGTATTTGAGTCTTGTTAATTTTGTAATGGTGAATTAATATTGAGGGAATATTTGAGTGAATATTTTTGCTATCTAACCATTGAGATTGATAAAGAGGTTGATTATTATTGAGACAAATTTTAAGGTCGAAATTACATCAAACAAAAGGTATGGACATATCTTTATTGTGAGTGAAATTTTGATTGGTTGCATGTTGTGAATGCTAAGTTGGAGTGAAAATGTTTGTTTGATTAGCATTGTTGAGTAAGATTTCATGTGCATGATTGATGAATGTTTTTGAGAACATTTGAGTGAGAAATTGAGAACTTTCTTGAACTAGGATTTATGAAAGATCATGAGTATCATTGTTATGTGAGATTGTTTGATAAGCATTGTTGGAAATATTTGAGTAAACCTTCATGTGCATGATTAGGGTTTGTAAAAATATCATGAGTATAATTATTATGTGCATGTGGAATCATCTTTATTCAAGGATTGAGATTCATAGTGTGAGTTGTTGAAAGTGTAGTGAAACACTTGCTTAGGTTTTGTAAGCATGTTGTGTTTGATTGAGTGATTGGTTGAGTGGAGTTGATTGAGCATAATTGATTGAAAGTGTTGGAGTGATAGTTCAAGTTTTGTAAATCAATTTTTTCTTTATTATTAATTTATTTAAAAAGAGTTTGTAAGTGATCAAGTATTTGTGAGTATGAAACATATTGAGTCTCTAACAATTCTCTATATGCTTATGTGGTTTAAACAAGATTATTATTGAAACTTTTTTGAGTGACTGAAGAGGTTTTCTGAAAGAGATTATGTTGAGTTTTGTATTTTTTTTGTGAGTGTGAAACATATTGAGTCTCTAATCATTCTCTATAAGTTTCTAAAGTTAAACAAGATTCTGAGTGAAAATTATTTGTGGGATTGAAGAGATTTTTATATGAAATATTGAGTTGAGTTTTGTATGCAAGTATTGCAATTGATGTAAAGTAAGCTTTTTTGAAATATTGTGAGTAGATTTTAGTAAGTCCTAAAAGGGACTTAAGGACAAAATTGAGTAAGCTTTTGTGAAATCTTAAGGAAATATTTGTGTGAGCTTTTATAGAATATTACAAGTAGATTTGAGGTAAGTCTTGGTGAAGACTTGTTGAGTAGATTTGAGGTAAGTCTTGGTGAAAACTTGTTGAGCATATTTGAGGTAAGTCTTGGTGAGGACTTGTTGAGAAAAATTGAGGTAAGTCTTGGTGAAGACATGTTGAGAAAATTGGATAAGTTCTTGAAATGACTCATGGATAAATTTGAGACAAGTATTTGAGAAGACTTGAGATCAGAGTTGATTGATTTATTTGTTCAAGATTTGTTTTAAGGCTTGGGGTAGATCTAATAGGGTTGATTTATGATTAGATCAAGCTTTTTTTTAAGGCTTTAGAATAGATTTGAGGATATATTTTGGTGTAGATTTGAGGGTATATTTATGTTAGACTAGAGATAGAGAGTGAGAAAATTTGTGGTAGACCGAAGGACTATGTTTAGTGAAAATTTGAGATAGATATTGAGAAGATTTCTATTAAACCTATGTTTAGTGAAAATTTGAGATAGATATTGAGTTGATTTGTGCTAGATCGAAGGACTGTATTTAGTGTAGATTTGAGATAGATCTAAGAGCAAGCTTTGGATGTGACAGAGAAGAGGACAATAGTATTTAATATATAGATATCCATTAGCTAAGGTAGTGAGGATAGATTCTTCTAAGTGAGTATAAAGGTATTTAATGGAGAGAGATCCACAAGCTAGTGTAGTGGAGGTAGTAGTATTCTAGAGGATCACTAGCCAGAGCAGAGAAGAAGGAGTTATCCTATGGATAGAGATCCATGAACCAGATAAAGGTATTAGTGTATCCTATGTATAGAGATCTATGAACTTGATTAGGGTATTGGTGTCTCCTTTAGATAGAGTTCCATAAAAATTGTAATAGGGAAATGATTCTCAAGATATTTGTTGAGAAAATTTTACTGGAATATTTTCTTCGTGGAGTAGCCCACATTGGGTGAACCATGGTGTCTCTATTATGTATGGTGATTTGTGAATTGCTTTGATTATTTTTGTTGATATTTTTGTTGATATATTGTATAATATTATTTTGAAAAGAAAATTAAAAAGTGGTCTTATATTGTTCACCCTCTCTCTCAGTATAATCTTGTGTTATTCAATTGGTATCAGAGCGGGTTTCTTCGAAACAGTTTAACAACTTGAAGGAAAATCTCATGAGAACACAAATGGATTCTCATAATGGATCTTTAGGGAATTTAACACGATTATTTTATGGGAATAATTATGCACTTTGGAGTATGAGAATGAAGATTCACCTAATGGCACTTGGAAATGAAATATAGTAAGTAGTTGAGAATGGATACATACTGCCAACTACTCCACTTATAGATAAATATGGTAAGATCCTATATCTGAATAATTCAAAGGTAATGAATGGAATTTTAAATTGTCAAAAGGGTAAAATTATAAAACTACAAGATAAAATTTGAAGACCTAAATATGAAGAATAAGTAAAATATTATTGCATATCTACTTCATGTGGATGAGGTTGTTAACTCTATGCAAGGACTTGGGCTTAAATTTTAAGAAACAAATGTTTGTGATAATATTTTAAGGTCACTCCCAAAAATTTAAAGTGAAAATATTTCAGCTATAGAAGAGTCAAACTATATTGAAATTTTGACAAGGGATGAATTACATGGAATTCTCACAGCTTTTGAAATGATAATAAAAGAGGAACCTATTACCCAGAAAGAAGTAACCTTTAATTTACAAAGAAGAAAAATGGGAAGAAGTCATATTAAAGCAATTAATTATCCAGTGATGAGGAAGCAAATTATGGTAGAAGGAACAAGGACTCAAGAAAGTATAAAGGTATGAATTCAGTTAGATGCTTTAATTGTGGTAAATATGGTCACTAGGCAACTGATTATCTATAATATAGAAATAGTAGTGAAGATGAGAAACAAGATCATAAGAACAGGAAAACAAGAAAACATAGGTACCAAAAGAAAAGTAGGGATAGACAAATGAAATAAGGAATGAAGTTTTTACAAAGGCATAAGAAAATTTTTATGCAGATAAGGTAAGTAAGATTTCAAGTGATAGTGATGAAAGGCCCTCAGATAATGAAGAAGAAGAAATTCTATTTTTGGTAGAAGAAAAGGTTAATGTTAGAAAAATGACACCAATTATTCTCAAGTGTTTTAGGTGTGGTAACTTTGGTTATCTTGAAGATATTTTTACAAGAAATGGATTCAATTTTAGTGATGATTAATATGAAGATGCTATTTTAGATCTAGAAGAAGAAAGTCTTATTATGGTAATAAAAGAAGAAGGAAGTGCTTATAGTATAAAAGAGTAAAAAAAGAATGAAGATATTTTTAAGGACAAAAGAATAGAATAAGAATCATAAAAATTAGAGGAAGGAGAATTTGATCTTGAGGGTGAGATTATTTCTTCCCTTGATTCATTAAGGAAGGTAAGAAAGCATAACTCAAAACTCAAGATTCAATTTCAATAATGTGATGAAGAAAAAGAAAATATTATAGAGTATCTAACCAACTCAATAGCTAAGACAAGGAGATTTAAAGAGAAGTTAGAAGCTAAGGTTTTAGAATATGAAAAATTAGAACATGAAGTAGCTTTATTAACAAAGGAAGTAAAATAGTCTAGAGATAAGTTACACAGGTTTGGAAGAAGATCAAATAAATTGGATAATATTATCAAGGTACAAATATCTTCATCAAACAAGACAAGACTTGGCTTTGAACAGGAAAAAAGATAACAAGGAGAGGATTCAATATCAAGCTCCAAAGAAGAAGAATATTTATAAGAGGAGAGTGTAAGAGAAAGTGATACTTCTGAGGATGAGTTGGAAAATAGAAATTTCAATAAGAGAAGAACCAATGCACAGATGAGGAACAAATGGAACATGAAACAATACAAGGTAAAAGAGACTTAGAGACAAATGGGGTCAATGCAAGGTTTCTTCAATGGATGTTACTTCTCATGTCATAGGTTTGGGCACAAGGCTATACAGTGCAGGACACATGGAAAACAAGAATAAGGAAACTTCAAAAAAAGGCATCCTCTTATAATCAGTTTGAACATAAGGTAGTTAATTGCATGGTTTATGATAGAAATGGATATGGATTCACTAGGAAAAAATTCAAAATAATTACACCTTAAAGGAACCATAATATTAAGTGTTATAAGTGCAATAATTTTGGGCATACATAAAAGTGGTGTAGAGCAAAATTTCCAAAAACAAGCAGGAATATGAATATTCAAAGGAATAAAAAGGATCAGTTAAGGAAGAATATGAAGAAAGGTAAAGAGCAGTGTATGCTAAGAGTAGAGATACTCCCACCGCAAAACTAACCACCTCAAGTAAGGAGGTGGGGGAGGGTCTAAGCTAAGAGTCTCATTATTAGCCCCAAGCCCCAAAAGTGGCCCTTTGTAATTAATGTCAAAGTAGGAGAGATTTGAGTTAGAGGGAGAGCATTAACTTAGGGGAGATTGTTGGAAATTTTGAGCTAGTTGTGTTGTCATTGATGTCAAGAGCCGATGTCAGGAAATAGTGTAGGATTTGGGAAAATAAGGGTTAAAATATTTATATTTTAAGCCCAAGAGATTTTGTTTAAGATATCCACATGATTGGTCAAAAGGATGGTTAACTACCCTAAAGAAAAGGCTTAAATGAAATAATGTTATAATATTTATTATTATAATATTAAATGTGGTAAAAAAATGTCTAAGGAAAAAAGAGAAAAATACTTAGGCCCAATAGAATTAATATTATAATATTAAAGGTTTAATTAGAGCCTAAGGTAATTTATAAATAGTTTATAATATTTATATTATAAATTAATTTATAGAAATAATAATATTATTACCTAAAGTTGGGTTGGCCACAAAGGTTAAATTAAATTTTAATCCCCCTATCGACATTGGAGGATAAAATCATATGGTATAAATACCACATCATTTGTTTCAAAATTCTAAGTCTTCGAATATCATGTTCATGTGATTTGTGAAAGGGAATGCGAATAATTTGTGAGAAAAAAAAGACAAAGGTTTTTTAATTTTTAATTGCACCCAAAATACATGGAGTACAAGGTGACCAAGGCAAAAATATTTAACACCAACCAATCGGTTGGGCTAGCGGTAAGTTTGAGGTGTGTAAGGCATTGGGAATGCAAAGGTGTTGTGTTCGAGTCTCAATGGTGATGCAGGAACAAAGCCTTTTGGATTTGGCACATGGGAGGAAGAGACAAAGTGCTCAAGGAATTTTTTCTTCCCATGTGAGTGTCTAGCTCATGCGACAAGGTAGCCGTGGCTAAGGTGTAGGTAGTGCTTCGACTAGGGATTGAGTCCCACTAAGGAGCGCATTGAGGTATTTAATTTTTGTGCATGGTATATGGTCTATGGTCTATGATTGTTGGTGGTGCTTAGTTGAAGTGCATGATTTAATTTTTGCATTGTGGGTATGATATGAGCATGTGGTGTATTTGATTTAGTGAGTGCCTAAGGAGTTAAAAGGAGGGTAAGGTAAATTATTTTTTACCTTAAACAAAAAGTGATAAATAATTTTATTGAAGTTTAAAAGTAAATTGAATTATTTTATAAATTCAATTATTTTGAAAATGCAAATATTTAAGTAGGGAGACATAAGTAGGATTTTGGATTACCTCATTCATTAAATTTTCGAAAGGGGTTATAGAGAAACTGAGTGATTGAAATCTTTATTTGATAATTTTGGAGATAATAAGGTGTATTTGAGTCTTGTTAATTTTATAATGGTAATATTGAGGGTATATTTGAGTGAAGATTTTTTCTATGTAACCATTGAGATTGGCAAAGAGGTTTGATTGTGATTGAGATAGATTTTGAGGTCAAAACTCCATCAAATAAAAGGAATGGACATATCATCAAATAAAAGGAATGGGCATATCATCCTTGTCTCCTGATGTTAGGGATTTTATTACTTCTACCATGGTCCTAGCTAGTTTGAGGCCTTCCAATTTTAGGGTACCTCAATGTATGGGTTTTAAACAATTGGGATTTTATCTGGAAGTGGCCAGTGGTTTTTCTTCTACCCTTTTCCCTTGGTGGGAAATACCTCTATTTCTATTGGTCTTCTCTAAAGGGTTTTCTTGTGAAGTTATATTAAGTCTTTTATGGAGGTTCTTGGCCCATTGGTTCATTCTCTCCATTATTGATGAAACTCCTTGGGGTTTCATCTTTTTTTTCCACTAGGGGCCAAAAGGGCCTTGTATCTGCCATTGAGGATGTATATCTATTCTTTCATTTTTAGAGAGCAGATCTAGTGGTCGAGCACATCCTCAATATTTGGTCTCCTAGGTGGTTTTCTAGAGGCCATGATAGCCCTCTATTTCCATGGAGTTTCATTAGGGGATATGGTGGCCCTTATTCTCCTTTAGAGGTGTGTGTGTGATTTTTAGAAAAACTTATCCTATGAAGACATGCATCTCTAATCCTAGTAACATGGGAACTCTTCCAAAGTGCAGATGGATCTTTCTTGATTTGGTGTGTTTTCAGAGAAATATTCTCTAGTTTTGAAAAAATCTCTACAACATTTTGGTTTAAGATCGTCTATTAACTCATTTGAACTCTTTACAAACATATAATTATAAACCACTTTAATAAAAAATAAAAATAAAATTATAATGTTTTAAACAAAATTGTTTACAAAATTTATGTTTAAAAAATATATTTTGAATCATATATAAGTTTACATATTCATGTACAACTCATAATCATCTTAAAAATCATTTCACCAATGTGCAAGGTATGATATTCATTTTATCTAGTAATTAGTTATAAACTATATATTTAAAAATTATTATATGGATTCAAAAAGATATTATATTATAATTATATTATTATAGCATTTTGATCAATAACATTATTATATAATATTAGAAGTAGTCTTATGATACTTAAAATATATAAAATTATAATATTAAAATCTTTGTTTATAATATTTATATATATATTTAAATGTATAATAGATTAAACCTTATATTGCATTTTTAAATCTATGTTTTTTTTGGAAAATTTGAAAAAATTATATTAAAACAAGATGTCATGATCCTCCTGTGGAAAACATTTTCATATAATGACCTTATGGATGTATATATTGTTTTAATGATAGATTAAATGACTAAATGTTGATTAGTTGTTTGTTTTATTGAAGGATATGATGCTACTAATGGATTTGTGTGTTTTCAGGAATAGGTACCCTAGTGAGTGATTAGAGGACTTATGGTTAATATAATTGGAATGACCTGATGTGTGATGGTCATATTTAGACCTAGTTTATGCCTTTGCATCTTTCATCTATCATTCCTACATTTGAGTGCTTGTTATCATTCCTGAATCTCATTATAATTTAATTTACTTTAGAAAAATAATGTTTAATATTTTCCACCAAGGAATAGTAGGAAGAAAAATTTCATATTTTATGATCTTAAGCCTTCTTGCAACATTAAATTTTCTTATGGAATGATATTGATAATTTTTGCTTATTAATGATCCTTATGTTTAGATTTTAAAAGGAATAAATATTTTGAACATTAGAAAATTGAAAATAATTAAAACAATGGAAAATATTAAAATTGAATTTGCATTGTTCAAGTTAAACCAAACTAAATAGATAGTTACAGGTATTTTCTAAGTTCATTCCATGAATGAAACCCTCTTTCAGTTTCTTTTAAAACAATACTTTTATGATAATAAGGGGGATATTCTAAGGAAGAGAGAAGGAGGTTTTGCTATAGAAAAAAGTGAAGAGCAAGGAGATTTTGGAAGATTATGAAAAAATATAGCATCAAGGGAATTTCATTTTATATTTATATTTTGTCTTCTACAATAAAGTATCTTCAAAATTTACAAGGTACTCCATGTCTTTTGATTTCTGAAAAAATTAATTATTTTAGTTTGTGAAGAACATTCCATAAGGATTGGATTATTCTTAGAAACAATAGATTAGTTTGAATATTGGAAGACTTATATTATGGCGACCATAGAGGAGATATTTAAAATGAATTCTCTCCATTGTTATATGTGTACTTAGGAAGATTTGATTGAACTTGATGATAAAATTGGAAAGGTTTTATTTTGTACAAATCCAGTGTACAACTCCAGTATTCTTAATAATTGAATAGAATGTTGGTCTTACATAAGCCAATAAAGCTTGGTTGTTAACCTAAAAATATTACCTATTGCTATTTGTAACCTTCTTCCTATGCTGCTATCATGTTAATCTATATCATGGAGCATGAATGCTTACCCGCATGAAGATAGAAGTCAATGACATGTGTTTTGAGTAATATTTGAATAAGCACATGTTGGTCCAAAATCTGCCACAGGAAAGGATTTTACAAATGCACCCTAGACCTGGCCAACATTGAAAGGCTGGAAGCAAGAAATGGCTCCCAGACCAATCTCCAGAGTGGGTTGGTTCCCTTCACTACTCTAAAATCTGGTTTTAAGATAAGGGTTACAGGAAAGAGATTTAAAAGTTGCGGAAAGAAATGGGAAATATGGCCACAGGCCGAAGTTATAAGACCGGGAAAATAGCAGCAGGAAACTTAAAAATGCAACAACAGCAAGTAATAAAAATTATTAACTTAAACCTTCGCACGATGTATGCAGGGAAACCCTCCAAAACTACATTCCAGAAATCATACTCTCACGGCGGTACATAAATCCAATATGCAGAATTTTAATGCAACAGCCATGAAGAAATACAAAGCTATTAGAAATGCAATAGAACAGAAAGGAAATCACCCATACAACCGCTTGACAAATTAGAAGCCAACTCTGTTATTCCTGCAAATGCATCTCCAGTCTCTAGCAGAGAATTTTTCCCAACCTTTTGAAATGAGAATTACATTGGTTTTTATAGAGGTCCGTCCTCTCTACAGCATTAAATGTTTGCCACCATCCTCCTCGTGATCTACAATTGTGCATTGGAAATTACATACACGATCCCTTGATTACAACCTCGAAGAAACAAAAATTAAATGCAATGAAACGTTCGCGGTCCTTCATTAAATTTGATTCTTCGAACATGTGCATGAAACCGTTACGACAATCCACGAACAAGCAGCCTTGAATGCATTAAATCTTCAATCTTGGTGGCTTGGGCGCGTCTTTTACTTTGAATGCCTTGGAAATCCGCAAATCATTAAATTCGGGTCAGCATTAAATCATCGAAAATCAAAAAAATCTCCTCGGGCGTTCATACTATGTTCTGGCGGGAAACTGTCGCAGGTCGCGAAAACGCGACGGGTCACGAAATCGCGACGTATTTTCATGCCGTACACTTTTGTCACTTACACCCGCGAAAATGCTCCCTGTCGCGCTTTCGCTGCATCTTCGGCTTTGTCTTCTCTATCGCTAGCTTAATCCCGCGAAAATGGCACATGTAGCGATATCGCTACGCATTGCGGCCTTTGGCTATTCCTTCCTTCCTGCACCGCGAAAACGGAACATGCAGCGCATCGCTGCACTTTTCGGCACTTTGTACGGTCTTCTGGATGGGTCGCGAAAATGCGACGCCTTTTGCTTTTTGCATGATTCTCTTCGCACTCCGCCTTGTCGCCTAGAACTTGCAGCGAATCGCTACATTTTCTATACCGTTTGTGAAAACAGTCAGCGCATCGCTGCACCGCACTCGCCTTGTCGCCGAACTTGCAGCGAATCGCTGCATTTTCTATGCCTTTTGCGAAAACAGTCAGCGCATCGCTGCACTTTTGAACACTGAAACCTTTGAAGCCAAACGCCACGAAAATGGAACATGTAGCGATATCGCTACATGTTTCAGGCACCTTGTACGGCCTTGAAGACGGTCCGCGAAAACATAACACCTTTTGCACTTGAATGTCTTCAATTCTTCCTTGTCTCCATTTCGCTACCAATTTGAGCACTTAACCATTTTCATGCTTTTTGATCAATTTTCATCCCCTGCATGATTTCGCTGCATATTCATGTCAGTTGGCCTTATTGTTGATATTGCATCGAATCGCTACAACTTACTGCTCCTTTGCTTCTTGGACCAAAATGGCCGCGATTTTGAAGCATGTAGCGATATCGCTACGTTTTGCTCCTTCCGTACCAATTGCCACTTTGCCATCGCGAAAATGCTACAGGTAGCGCGTCGCTGCAACTTTCCCATGGCTTCCTCTTCTTAACAATCATGCAGCGAATCGCTGCAGCTTTTAACCTTGGGTCTTCGAAGCCAAACACCGCGCGAAAATGAGACGTCGGCGCTGCGCTGCAACTTTTGCTTTGTGTCTTCGGCTGGACTTTTTGTCGCGATTTCGCGACATTTTGTCGCTGTTCCTCCTTTGCCTTCCGAAAGTCGCGAAAATGGAACACGTCGCGATATCGCGACGGTTCCGCCCAACCTGCTTGCGTTGACTGCGTTGACCGCGATTTCGCGACATGTCAGCGAATCGCTGCAGCTTTTAGACTTAGTCATTTTTTGCTCATTTTTTCTTCTTTTTTCGCCAAAGCTGCATCAAAGCTGATATTTAAAGGTCAGATTTTCAATAATACACTAATGCATTAATCAATGAGAATCAATGTGGCAAAAATGCCAACATTCTTGGCGGCTCGCGGGGTATACAGCTCGCTGTATGCAAGAATCCAGGCCTTAGTCCATTGGGCACAGAGTCATATCGTAACAGGAAGGTGGGCTACTGCAAAACATGTCGTAGGGCCGCCGCAAAACTTCTTCCGCTCGCTGAAAACTAGAACCGGAAGAACTCGCATAGAAGCGGTTATAAACTCGAAGAGATGGAATGTGATGGTGGAGTGAGCTCTCGCGATTGCGCAGCGGTGACTGCAATGGAGTGGTGTGAATAATAAAATGATGGAGCAAAAGTGACGTAGTAGACATAACAACAGCATGTTGCTACACTACCAGCGGCAATAGATGGAATGAACGAATAGATGGAACAGAAATGGAAGTTTTGAAGCGTGAAATGAAAATGAACTAAGCTGGAAAATAAATGCTTTTTTTAAAACAAAACAAACTGAGAAGAAAGGGATAAGAAGAAATGGGGAAAATAGAAAAGGGGAGAAGAAACAACAGCCGTGGCTTATTCTTTTTGTTTTTTATATTGCAGGAAGAAAGAAACAAAAGAAGGAAGAGGAAGATGAAGAAAGGAAATAGAAAGCAGGGGAGGGAAAAGAAGAATTCTTTGGAAGCCACAAACTTCCGGGAAAGGAAGGACAAAAGGGAAACAAACACCTACAGCTCACAAGCAACAAGAGCCAAGGTGACAACAAAAGGCAAAACATATATACATACTCTTTTCTTCTTCTTCACTTCCTCTTTATATATATATATATATATATATATATATATATTATATTATTATATTTTTTTTTTTTTTTATATTATATACAAACTCAAATTGAACTTGCGAATTCATGAAAAGTAGGCTTTCAAATGAAAGCCATTAACTGAAATTGGAAGTGAGCTACCATCCATGTCTTCCAAATAGAAAGAATTAGCTGCACCCGTGCTGGAAATGCGGAAGGGACCCTCCCAGAATGCATCAAACTTCTTATGATTGCCAGGTTTAGCTTTATTCTCATTCCATTTCAGCACCAAATCTCCTGTCTTGAATGGACGGGCTGCAGAATGCTTATAAAACCACTTCGAAATCCCTTGCGTGTGCTTGCCAAATTCATTATATGCTTTGGAACGCTGCTCCTCTAATTCCAACAACCGTGCTATTCGCAGATCCAAGGAACTCAGGTCTGTCTCATCATCTTGAAAAGACTACAACTGCTGTAATATCGGCAACTCAAGATGAACCGGCAACCTTGCTTCTTTGCCATAGACTAGGGCATATGGTGAGGTTTTAATGGACTTCTTGACGGAAATCCTGTCTGCCCATAACGCCCGATTCAATAACAAGTGCCATGATCTTTTGTTCTCTCCCAATGACCTCTTCAAAATTTTCGAGCAAATTTTTGTTCGTTGACTCTGCCAAGCCATTTCCCTGTGGATAGTAATTGGAAGATGTCTTAAGGAAAATGCCAAACTTGTTAGCAAACTCAGCTAGTTCAGCTCCAATGAATGGAGTCCCATTATCTGTAATGATGGCGTCTGGAACACCAAAACGTGTAATCAAACTCTCAACAAAAGAAATCACTACAGATTGATTGGCCATCTTTGTAGGTATGGCTTCAGACCACCTTGTGAAATAATCTGTAGCTGTTAAGATGTATCTGTGACCAACTGAGGAATTAGGATCAATTATTCCAATAAAATCCAAACCCCATTGCCGAAAGGGTGCTTCAACCCGAACCGGATGCAAAGGCAGTAGCCGCATTCCTCACTCTTCCCCGCGTATCTTTGACACTTATCACAGGCTTGTGCAATCTTGAAAGAATCCGAGAACAGGGTCGGCCAGTAGTAACAAGCTCGAATGATTTTCAAGGCCATCGGTCTTCCTGCATAGTGACCTCCTGAGAGACCTGAATGAAACTCTTCCAAGATCCTATCCTTGTCTGCTTGTTTAACACACTTCAAAAGAACACCATCAATATTTTTAAAAAATAAACC
This sequence comes from Wollemia nobilis, assembly GCA_028583015.1. Taxonomy (NCBI): domain Eukaryota; kingdom Viridiplantae; phylum Streptophyta; class Pinopsida; order Araucariales; family Araucariaceae; genus Wollemia; species Wollemia nobilis. Next base: position 50,325 of record JAQPPZ010000629.1, on the reverse strand, counting down.
ATCTGAAAACAAAACATACCGCAGAGCTTGCAACCGAAATCTCCTCCTCTGAGAAGCAGTCAATTGTGATGGACATCTTCCAGCTTGTGAAGTAATCAATCGGGTCCTCTCGTCCAATCTTTTTCCATAATTAAGAAATTCATTAAACTGTCATTACCAGCAAGAGCTTCTTCCCGATCTTCGCATACATCAAATGCCGCCATCTTTGCTAACCACCGGCACGGAGCTTTACCACGCACTAATTTAGTTGGGTGAATTTCTACATCAAATTCCCGGATCTTGGTGACCCAACCAAGCACGTTTATCACCCAACTCTCCTTGAAGAATGAAATTTCTCACATCCGGGTGAATAACATAAACAAATGTCCCGCTCCGGGAAATAAAATGTTTGAATTTCTTCAGGGATTTCATCACAAAGATATACCTGTTTCTCAATAAAATTGTACTTTGCTTCGTGAGGTAAAATGACTTGGCTCAGAAAAGCAATGGGCCTTTCATTCCCATCATCTCCCTTTTGCGTCAAAACTACAGCATAACTGTCATCTTCTCCAACTGCATATAAGATGAAATCCTTGGAGTAGTCAGGATTAATCAGGACAGGGGCTCGCACTATTCTTTCCTTGATCTCCCGAAATGCTTCCTTTCTTTGAGCTGTCCATTGGAAAACCGCATCTTTCTTCAACAATTCGGTCATTGGTTTAACAACCTGAGCAAAATCAGCAATGAATTTTCTAATGAAATTTATCTCGTCCAAAGAAAGATTGAAGTTCCTTCTTGTTTGCGAGGAGTGACAATTTCTTCAAGGCTTCAACACGGGCCGGATCAATTGCTAATCCATCTTCGTAAATCACATGACCCGAAGCTTACCTTCTTTTACAGAAACACAGACTTCTTCGGATTAATGGAGATTCCGAATTCTCTCGCATTTCTCAAAAATCAGCCTTAGGTGAGAACAATGGTCTTCCCTTCTATGTGAAAAGACTGTCATGTTGTCAAGGTATATTACAATGACCCTATTCAATAAATCCTTGAAAGCAATATCCATTGCTCTTTGGAAGGTAGCTCCAGGATTTGACAGTCCAAAGGGCATTCGCTGATATGCAAAAGTACCCCACTTCGTGGTGAATGTTGTCTTAAACTGATCTTCATCTTTTACCCAGATCTGGTTATACCCAAAAAATCCATCCAACAAAGAAAAACGCTGTGCCCCAGCCACAACATGCAATATTTGATCTATTCTCGGCAAAGGATAATGATCCTTTAATGAAGCACGGTTCAAATTCCTGAAATCAACGCACAATCTAATATCTCCATTCTTCTTACGGACTGGGACCAGATTGGCGACCCATGTGGAGTGCTTGACCGGATAGATGATCTTAGCTTGCAGCATTTTAACAAGTTCAGCCTTCATCAATGCCTCAATCTTTGGATTTACAGGTCTCTCGTTTCTCCCGAAAAGGCCTAACTCCTTCTTCCAGTTCAATTGTATGTCTGTATAATCTGCTTGTTGTAGCCTTTCAAGTCTTCATAGCTCCAAGCTATAATATCGTAAAACTCTTTACAGAGCCGCCCGATTTTCTGCAGTTCTTCCGGGGTTGAGTCGATGCCAACCTTAATCACTTTGTCAGTCGAAGCTCTAACTCCATGAATTCCTTTCTATCAATCTCCATTCGAGGCTTTCTGGAATGATCATGTTGGTCAAACAAGCTCTCCAGAGTTATTAGACCCTTTGGAATATGGTTATTCCTTAATTGAATAAGACCTTCGGCTTCCTCATCTTCCAAAGTTCTCGCCTTCAACAATTGCAGCCTTCATGTATCATGAAATTAACAATCTGCTTCATCGGTTTCAAAGACCCGCCGAAAAGTTTCCTTGTCCGGCACACTCGGGTCCGTATACCATTCTCACTGTCTTGGGCTTGTTCACAACTTGATCAGCAGGAGAAAAGTTAGCTCCAAGAGATGCTAATAAGTCAACATGTTTATTCATCTCTCTGGAAACAGACTTTGAATATTAAGCGCAGTGAAAAGTTCAAACAAATCCCAAACCTGATTACGATATGCTTTCAGATAATGCTGCTTTGAGATGCATCTACTTGTGACCTGATTTACAATAAGCTCGAAATCACCAAAAATATTGAGCTGTTCTATTCCTAACTTCTTTGCTTTCTTCAGACCCAAGCACAATGCTTCATATTCAGCGGCGTTATTAGTACAACTCCATGTAAGCCGATATGAATAAGTTCTCTGTACACCGTAGAGGGAGAAATTAACACAATACCTGCTCCGGCACCATTCCTGCATCTAGCTCCATCGAAATACAGTCGCCATAATTGATCTGTAACATCATTCTGATCAACTGGGTTAGACAATTCCTGCTTTGTCTCACTCTCAGGTTTCTGAATGGCATAGCAGCCAATCTCTGTCTCCAGCATGGCATTGAAGTTAAGCATTGAAAACTGGTCTTCCAACTGAAGATTGTTTAAAACTTCACTCATTAAAACAGCATCTTCAGACTCTTCAGTGAGCATATGGACCGACTGCATGTCTTTTCCAACATCTTCCAACTTCTCAATATGAAAAGGGGAAGGCTTTTCATTCTGTATTCTGAGACGTCTATTCTTAAAAGGAATTTCCATATGGGAATAATCTAATGCTATATAACCCCCTAATTTTGCGGTAAATTCCCCGGATAAACACATGCTAAAATAGGGCTCTAAATCTACTACAACAATTTCTTGAATAACAGTGATTTGGGGCATTGTATGCAGGACAATGGGTACATCTTTAATGACACCTACTGTTTTTACAGGCATACCATCCAATTGCAGAACTCCAGGACTACTCCGATTATACTCCATTCCCATAGCTTCACAGACTCCCTTGGGCATGACAAGTGGTTGCAGCTCCGTAATCAATCATACAATTGTGTACAACCCAACCTTCTATTTGCAATGACAAGTAAAAAGGAGGAGGTCTGTTCTTACCAGTAACAGAGGTGGTTAAAGTTTGGGCATAGACGGTCTGGGTAGGCCCTTTTTCACTCTCCTTCACAGATTTCAATGACTCTTGTAATAAATCTACTTGACCAGGTAATTGCAAAGCGTCATAAAGGCTTACCTTAGCAGGGGTCTTCTTAAGATCATCAACAATATTGTATGAAACTGCAACAGAATTTTTCTTCTCAATAGGTTGCTCAAATCTGGTTCTGTACTGCTGTGTAGCTTCCACTCTTAACCTCTTGGTCAGTGATGGATACTTCAATTTTTCACGTGCCTGCTCCTCTGCTTCTGATCTTACTGGTGCAACTGTCGCCTTTTCTTGAACTCTGTTAAAATCTGGATCTTTGGGCAAAGACTTTGGAGCCGGCACGAGAGCTTTCACTGGCCTCTTCACTTCAGCCGGTACTCTTAACGGCTCTAAGTCAGCAGGATCAACATTCATAGGCTTCTTTCCAATCCTTGTTAGAACTGAAACTTGATCTTCCACTGCAGTCATCAAACTATGACCAGCTTCTGAGATCATATTAACATGGTCACCTGAAGAGCTGGCCGCCAAGGTCTCGCACATAATTTAAGTGAACCATACATGTATCTTCTCCATGAGGATCATTACAAGTGGAACACCAATATACTCCATCTCGCATGGGCTGCATCTTCATTTGCTAGAACAGCTAAGCCCTTTTCGTGTGCTTTGCTTGTGGAGGCACCTTGATCTCTAGTAATTTGAGGAGGTTGAAATCTCCTTGGCTGGAAATCTCTCTCACTCGCTTCCTCTCAATGAGTGTGATCTTATTTCCCATGGCTCTAATGGCAGAATTTGCGGACTTCACCTCTTGCAATAATGCTGTATATGGATCAGGGTTTGGAGGTGCAGGAGGTGCTGGTAAGGGCAAAGGAGCTGGTGGTGCTGGCAAAGCTGGAAATGCAGTGGAAACGGGAGATGGTTGAATGCTGGGTGCAGGGAGCGGTAAAGGAGTTAAAGCAGGCAACTGAGGAACTGGGACAGGTGCAACCTGAGGTGCTTTAGAGTTCCATGAGGGTGTAGGATACATAGCTGGCATGGGGTGTGGTTGTGAACCATATAAATATTGAGGCAAATCTGGAATAAGAGGCATAGTTACCTTTGGAGGCAGTCTTCCTACAGCAACCAGATCAGCTTCTGCTTTAATTGCTTGTTCAAATATTTTTGGAAACGTTATCACATTAGACTGTCGAACCGCCCAACCGATATCTGAGTGAAACGCTCTGAGGTAGTACATCGCAGCTAATTCATCAGCAGGCCGAATACCATCAGGAATCCTTTGCCAAGTTCTGGTAAACCGGACATTAAAATCAGGTATCTCTTCTTGTGGATGTCTCTGTATGACAGTAAACTGATTTAACAATGAGAAAGGGTCAGCCTGTTCATGAAAATGTTTCACCAGAAAATCACCAAACCGATCCCATGATGTTATGGTGCCTGGAGGCAGAGTTCTGTACCAAAACAGCAGTTTACCTCTCAAAGAACATACTAACAATTTGATCATCACATCTTCATCGGTAATGTCATGGATAGCAGCCAGGGAAGCCACATCATTTATGTGCTCATAGGTTGTTTTACCAAGCACCATCGTAAGTGGGCAAAGCCTTCAGTGCAGCTCGAGGTACTGGATTCTGAGCCTGCAGATTCAAGGCTCCAGTGCTATTCCATGCCAAGAATTTTTTGGGTGGAGGAAATTGTGCCATTGGTGGAACTTGTAGGGGTGCAACACTAGCAACAATACTGGGTATTTGTATAACAGAAGATGGAAGGGATGAGGAAACTAATCTAGAATGCTCACCACTTCTCGAACTATCGAGCTCAAAAAACTGAACAAGATCGCCAAATTTCTTTGACTGTGATCTTGTGATCATGAAGTATTTCTGGGTCCAGCAGGGTCACCAAAAACAATAGAGTCACCAAATGCTCTAATTTATAGTCTGAAGGCGAACATTAAACCTTCGACCTTATGGGATCTTTTAGAGACAAATAAAATTTGTCCCACCGGGCGTGCCAAAAACTGTTGGTCCAAAATCTGCCACAGGAAAGGATTTTACAAGTGCACCCTAGACCTGGCCAACATTGAAAGGCTGGAAGCAAGAAATGGCTCCCAGACCAATCTCCAGAGTGGGCTGGTTCCCTTCACTATTCTAAAATCTGGTTTTAAGATAAGGGTTGCAGGAAAGAGATTTAAAAGTTGCGGAAAGAAATGGGAAATATGGCCACAGGCCGAAGTTATAAGACCGGGAAAATAGCAGCAGGAAACTTAAAAATGCAACAACAGCAAGTAATAAAAATTATTAACTTAAACCTTCGCACGATGTATGCAGGGAAACCCTCCAAAACTACATTCCATAAATCATACTCTCACGACGGTACATAAATCCAATATGCAGAATTTTAATGCAACATGACCATGAAGAAATACAAAGCTATTAGAAATGCAATAGAACAGAAAGGAAATCACCCATACAACCGCTTGACAAATTAGAAGCCAACTCTGTTATTCCTGCAAATGCATCTCCAGTCTCTAGCAGAGAATTTTTCCCAACCTTTTGAAATGAGAATTACATTGGTTTTTATAGAGGTCCGTCCTCTCTACAGCATTAAATGTTTGCCACCATCCTCCTCGTGATCTACAATTGTGCATTGGAAATTACATACACGATCCCTTGATTACAGCCTCGAAGAAACAAAAATTAAATGCAATGAAACGTTCGCGGTCCTTCATTAAATTTGATTCTTCGAACATGTGCATGAAACCGTTACGACAATCCACGAACAGCAGCCTTGAATGCATTAAATCTTCAATCTTGGTGGCTTGGGCGCGTCTTTTACTTTGAATGCCTTGGAAATCCGCAAATCATTAAATTCGGGTCAGCATTAAATCATCGAAAATCAAAAAATCTCCTCGGGCGTTCATACTATGTTCTGGCGAGAAACTGTCACAAGTCACGAAAACGCGACGGGTCACGAAATCGCGACGTATTTTCATGCCGTACACTTTTGTCACTTACACCCACGAAAATGCTCCCTGTCGCGCTTTCGTTGCATCTTCGGCTTTGTCTTCTCTATCGCTAGCTTAATCCCACGAAAATGGCACATGTAGCGATATCGCTACGCATTGCGGCCTTTGGCTATTCCTTCCTTCCTGCACCGCGAAAACGGAACATGCAGCGCATCGCTGCACTTTTCGGCACTTTGTACGGTCTTCTGGATGGGTCACGAAAATGCGACGCCTTTTGCTTTTTGCATGATTCTCTTCGCACTCCGCCTTGTCGCCCAGAACTTGCAGCGAATCGCTACATTTTCTATACCGTTTGTGAAAAAAGTCAGTGCATCGCTGCACCGCACTCGCCTTGTCGCTGAACTTGCACGAATCGCCGCATTTTCTATGCCTTTTGCGAAAACAATCACGCATCGCCGCACTTTCGAACACTGAAACCTTTGAAGCCAAACGCCACGAAAATGGAACATGTAGCGATATCGCTACATGTTTCGTGCACCTTGTACGGCCTTGAAGACGGTCCGCGAAAACATAACACCTTTTGCACTTGAATGTCTTCAATTCTTCCTTGTCTCCATTTCGCTACCAATTTGAGCACTTAACCATTTTCATGCTTTTTGATCAATTTTCATCCCCTGCATGATTTCGCTGCATATTCATGTCAGTTGGCCTTATTGTTGATATTGCAACTAATCGCTACAACTTACTCGCTCCTTTGCTTCTTGGACCAAAATGGCCGCGATTTTGAAGCATGTAGCGATATCGCTACGTTTTGCTCCTTCCGTACCAATTGCCACTTTGCCATCGCGAAAATGCTACAGGTAGCGCGTCGCTGCAACTTTCCCATGGCTTCCTCTTCTTAACAATCATGCAACGAATCGCTGCAGCTTTTAACCTTGGGTCTTCGAAGCCAAACACCGCGCGAAAATGAGACGTCGGTGCTGCGCTGCAACTTTTGCTTTGTGTCTTCGGCTGGACTTTTTGTCGCGATTTCGCGACATTTTGTCGCTGTTCCTCCTTTGCCTTCCGAAAGTCACGAAAATGGAACACGTCGCGATATCGCGACGGTTCCGCCCAACTTGCCTGCGTTGACTGCGTTGACCGCGATTTCGCGACATGTCAGCGAATCGTTGCAGCCTTTTAGACTTAGTCATTTTTTGCTCATTTTTTCTTCTTTTTTCGCCAAAGCTGCATCAAAGCTGATATTTAAAGGTCAGATTTTCAATAATACACTAATGCATTAATCAATGAGAATAAATGTGGCAAAAATGCCAACATAAGGTAAGCTCATGCAGTTTTGTATGGGACCATATGAAGTAACTGAAGTCATCAATAATAGAGCTATTAGGATCAGAATAATTGATGGCAACAACATTACATTAATAGTCAATGGTCACCACTTGTGTCCATATCATATGTCTAAAATGTACATTATGAAGTCTAGATTAGGAATGGGGGAGACCCCAATTGATTCTAATTTCAAATTGAGTTAGTAATATGTGTACGGTGTACACATGGTCCCAAAAATAATTATTTTTTTAATTTTTTCTTTTTTAGTTATATTTCTATTTTGTAGCAGTAATTCCCTGAGTGCAGCTATTAGGCTGCCTAGGAAACCTAGGCCTAAAAAGCATAGGATCCATGAACCTATGCCTTCCTAGATTTCTAGAAGAATTTTTTGTAGTAGGAGTAGTTTGTCCCCACTTAGAAAGGGGAATACTACACCTAAATCTATATAAGAGTGTTTGGGTTGGTCTTTATGGATAATAAAATACTTAATTGTTGTTTTAGATAGCGAATGTTAATTTTGTTCTTGTTCCTCAACCAAAGTGCTAAACCTTAAGCGTACATAAGTGGCCATATCAAACAAATATCAAAATAAAGGAGGATCACCTACTTTTCATTTTCTAATGAGAAAGGTGCCTTATTCCTGGTTCTTAGATAAAATGGCACTTTATTCCTATTTTACGAAAGAAGGCACCTGATTCCTATATTTTGGGAAGGTGGTGCTCGATTCCCATTTGTATGATACAAGGTATGTGACTCCCAATATGTCAAGAAAAATGTGCCTACATCCAATTTTTTGGCAGACTGATGCCTGATTCCTAGTTTTCAAGGAAATGGCACCCGACTTCCACTTTTCAGAAAAAGTGACACCTAATCTCTTGAAGAAAAAAATTTTGTATATAAAGTTTGAGTTTTTTAAAAATTTTGCTTTGAGTACAGTGCCCAATTTCCAGCAAAAGGTACCTACTTTCCTTGTTAAGTACAATGCACAATTTCTAAGGCACTTGCTTTCTATTTTCCAGGTACATACGTGCCTTGATTAAAAAGGCACCTGATTTACTCACAGAAAAAGGTGCCTACTTTCTATTTTCACGGCAGTTTGTGCCTCGTAAAAATAAAATTTAGCATTGGGAAATGGCCTGAGCCACATCAGCACTTCACTCACACACAAAGTCAAATCTATCATGGATGAAATTATTTTAATTTTTTCCATTAAAGAGATTGTGCACATACCAAAGAGAAAAGTTATCAGCAAACGACTTTTGAGGAGGGGATGTTTGTCATACCATGAAGATATGTTTTTTCTAACCTTTTTTTAAAACCTTACAGGATGTCTCGAATGTAGCATATTGTAGTTATCAAGAACTAGTCAAACGAAAAAAAATTTGCCACATGGGAAATATGACCATCATTTTTTGTTGTGGTTTTCCTAGTCATAATCTACCATCCAATAACAATGCATCATGGATATTTATGCATGGTACACACATAAAATAAATTTAAGTACATGATTAAATTCTCTATTTTTTTGTATATATTATTTTTTTGTATGCATGTGTGTCTATGAAAAAGTGTTGGTATAATTCCCATTGTAGTCCTAGGCACCCGTATTGTTCCACTTGGCACTTTTCCATGTGTCATAGCTCTGATTGGTAAAATGCTTATGGTTATCACCTACGCAAGATCTGACACACATTCTAAATAAATTTTACATGGATAACCATAATTACTTATGATTATGGTAGTTAACCACCTCCATCCAAGGAAGCAACTAGTTGTAGAAACTACTTACCAAATAATTACTATGTAAGGAGGTAAATTACATAGTGTCATAACCTAGAAGAACTAGAGTGTGAAACAATTGCAGAGTGAATATTGAGCTGAGGAGAAATTTGCACTCAAAGCTATGGGGGGAAAGTCTAAGAATTATGATTTAAAGAAAAGTGAACCTACCGACTGTTCAGGTATTTCTATGGATGGCCAGACATAATTTGATATTGCATGTTGGATGGAGTACTATCTATTGGTCAGCCAAGGCCAAGATGCAAAGGTAGCTAATGAGTTTGCTACATCCATGAGGGATGGGGTTGTTCATATGTGTAGACTAGATATTCTAGTCATTGAACAACATATTTCCATGGTGATGGGCCTTCCCCTAATAGGGGAGCGCACGTACAAAGAAGATAACCCAGATATCTATACACAGAGATTTTTTAGGCATCCAAATCAGTATCTAACGTGCACTAGTTTACCCAAGTAGCACATCCCTAAGCTTTGGAAGGTGGTTTTTGAGTAGATTGCTCGGTTCTTCACTTGCATGGGTAGGCTTTCCAAGGTCAACTCTAATAATTTTTGTTTCCTCAACCATATAATTCATGGGGATAAGATTAATATCTTCCATTAGCTTACATGTACACTCAAAGATGAGACTATATGATACCTGGTAGACACAACATCTGCCTTGGCTTACCATGGCCTAATTTTAGCCTTGGTGTAATATGCAGAGTCACACAAAAATGTGATGATTAAGCAAGATGAGGGTAATAATGCAATTTTTAGGGAAGATAAAGAAGTGGAAATGCTAGAACAGATTGATCAATTGGTTGATAAGGCAATAGAGCAAATAGATACGATGTTTATATCTTCATCTAAGGAAAATACATGGGAAGAAGGACAAGCATCATCCCCTATTTTTACTCAATTTGATAAGGAAGCAGGATAGGATTTTTCCCCTATTGGCCCTCAATTTGATAATGATGTAGGGCATGATCCACCAAGCCCTACTTTCATGTCAATTTCTACCAAAACTAGAAGTAGAAGGACGAAGGCATCTATGGTGGTTTCTAGCTCATCAGATGATGAAGCAGCAATTGATGAGCTAAACCAGGAAGAGTATATAGCCTATATTTTATAGGATATTTCTAGGGGTTATACTCCTCAATAGGAGGTGCAAATAGAAGATTTACAATAGGAGGACCAGATGGAGATTTTGTAGTAACAGTTGTAATTATTGAAATAATATGCTTCCACTTGGGAGGCCAAATTTAAGGAAGAAGATACTCTATCTCAATATTCAATGAAAGCAACTAGACTAAAAATGCACAAATTGTATCAAATGACTCAACAACTATAGGGGCAAATAGGATAATTATAGTTACAAGGCAAGCCAATAGAATTTGAGCAATCAGATAAAGTAGGTGTAGGGGTTTAGATTGATTGGGATGTGCCTAATACCTCCATATATTCTGAAGAGAAGGTGGTATCATTTGGTGCTTGGATATTAGATGCTAGAAATTCCAACCAAAATGCTAAGGTAGGAGACCACTCTGTGGCTTTTTCTTAAAATTTGTCTGAACATGGGAGCCCTCAATCTCATAAAAGGTTCCCCACAGTTATAATTGAAAGTATTTCCCTGCAATATCATATATAAAATGATCAAGGAATGGATGTTGCAATAGAAGTGGAGTAGCCCTATTCATCATCTCACTTTGTAGAAAAGGTAACTGAAGAAGATAAAATTGAGGTTGAAGAACCTCAAAATTCAAAAAATCTACAAAAAAAGAAGATGAAAAGAAGGATGAAGTGGAGGTCGAAGAGCCTCAGATTTTAGATAAGGGTGAAGAAGAGAATTTAGAGGCTAAAAAGCCTTAGGATTCTACCTATTTAGTAGATCAAAAATATAACTAGGATATAAGGGTTGAGCCAAAACATTCTCAAGTGGATGCAGGGGCTAAATAGCCTCTGGAGGAAAAGGCAATTCTAGCAGAGCAACAATTTGTTGCATAAAAAGAAACTGAGAAGTCACCTGAGCCAATACCTTTATGATAGGTAGAAGAGACTCAGTAGCCTATATCTGCTAAAAAATAGGAAGCAACAACAACACCAAAATACCCTAAAAGATAGCCCAAAAAGTTGAGACCAAAGGTAAGGTAATCTCAACAAAGACCTAGAACTAGAGAAAGAACTGCATAATTAAAGAAATCAAGCATGAATTTTTATGAGGAATGGGTAGAGACATTGAAGCTATTTATTAAGTAGAGACTAAAGTTTGAACAACTTAAGGCAGATATCAAATCAGATAAAAAGGAGTGTAATAAAACCTCTAAGAGAGTGGCCAAGAAAACTAGAAAAGAAGCCAAAGAGGCATCCAAAAATCCTCGTCCAAAAATCAAGGTTGCCCAACCAGTGCAATTTTGGGACTTGTATGGATCAATAGGTAATAAGCCTTCAAATATGAAGGTATTGTAGGTAGCAAATCCACCTCCCAGAAGAAGAAGTGATAAGAGGATTTGCCCATTTTTGACAATTTTGACAAGTTTTGGTAAACTGTACAAGTAGGATCAAACCATACAATCAGGAGGTAAATTGTACAAATTTAAGTTGAAACCATACAAAGTGCAATGAAATGCAAAGGAAATGCAATTTGAGTTGTAATTACACATGAATTTGATAAATTATGTGTTTAGACTTAGTAAAATGTATAATTATGTATTATGTTATGCATGGGTAGTTGTGAATAAGGAATTGCCTCAAGAACCACTTTGGAATGGCCTAGGAAATGTTATATAAGGCCCCCTTTTTATTTTTGATAGTCTAGTTTATGCTTGTGAGTTTTGGCTATGTTCTGGTCTGAATAGTATGAAGTATTGATGCATATCTATGATTGTTTAGTACCTTTTAGTGATTTTATGGTATTGTTGATAAGTAATGAAGAAGAATATTAATTCATATTTTTCTCTCATGTACTATACGATCCTAGATTTATGGAATAATGTTTTGTAGTTTATCCTTGTTGCTTGTACTTCTTTATGATTGGTGTTGATACTTAATGCATTGTTATGGAAGAATTGGATTAAAACAGCACTGGTGTGAACCTTATGAATGATTTTTTATGACTATGATATCAAGAATGATTTATTGAATGCTTTGTATGATTTGTGGATGTTTCCATTGGAGAGAACTCTCTCAAACCCTGATGGTAGAACTTGCATGTTGGTAGAAATGGATTAATTACCATTTTAGACCTTTACAAAACTTATCTGAGAGAGATTTATACATAATAGTATCCAATTTGGAACCTTTCTACACTTTTATTTTGTACAAATTATACATCAGACCCCTTACAAATCATACAAAAGAAACTTACCCGATTTGGTAGTTTATGTGATTTTGAGGTGCTATTGATAGAGACAAAAGAGGAGGTGCTAGAACCACCTAATGTAGAGGAGCAAGTTGATAGAGAAGTAGTGAATGAGGAATGAGAGTGGATGGTGATACATGAGAAAGCAATAGAAGTATTGCAAGGGAGTGTAGAGGATAGGAGTTAGGTACTAGGGCAATAGGGTGTGAGGTCTCAAGAAGAAGTACCAAGACCATCTCCCTCACATCAGTGAAGGAAGTCACAGACTGAAGACACGTGTGAGTTTGGTCAATTATTTTTGGGATATAATAAGATACCTCGAATAGCAACTTTTGAAAATGAGTGTATTAAAACACCCCCAAGGAGAAATCATACAAATATTCCACGAGACACCTCAAGTGACAAGGATGATTCTCCAAAGATGGCTAACAAGGCAGCCAAGAAGGGATGTCCACCCTTTATAGGTGAGGATAAGGAAGACCCCACAAGATATATCAAAACCTGTATAACCATTTGGAGGGAAAATTGTGTAGACCATCCAGATGACTGGGTGATTTTATTTCATGCTACCTTGAGAGGATTGGCAATGGATTGGTATCTAAAAAGGGAAAATACAGTAGATTTATGGACTTGGAATCAATTTAAGGAGAAATTCATTGAATAATTTTACCCTTTGAAGGATGATGAAGACATTGTCACTAAAATTTGTAGGATGAAGCAAAAACCTGATGAATATATAAAATAATACAACTACAGATTAAAGCAGTTAGTAGATAAGATGCAGATGTCTTTGGTAGATGTATTGGTGAAGTGGTGGTTTGTAGATGGATTTCTACCAAAATAGAAGAAAAATATAAAGGTAGTACCATCATAAACGTATGAGGAATCTTTAAAGCATGCAAATAATTTTGAAAGTGAATCGAAATAGATGTACATAGGAATATTATCTCATCTCAAGTCCAATAATTCAGATAGTGGAGAAGATGACACTATAAAAAGAACAGTAGTATCATTTCATCAAGAATTTGACAAGACCATGAAATAATAAAGAAGCAAGACTAATAGGAATGATATTTGGTGCATAGAATATAAAATTGAAGGTCATATAAATGTAAAGTTTCCAGTAAATTATTATTATCAAATATGTAATGTGATAGGATACGAGGTGATGTTATATTCGTATAACGCAAGAGTACGTCAATAGGTCCTAATAATCTAAGAACAAGAAGAGAAATCGAAGAACCTAATAAGTGGAAAACAAGAAATAAGTGGTGGTTATAGAAATAGTCAATGAGGTGGAAGGTAGAACTAGAGCAATCAACAAGGAGGATAGAGTTATTTGTAGTATGATTCAGAAGGGAGGTCAATCATACAATGTCGCAATTTCCAAGAGTGGGGGCATTTTACAAAAAATTGTCCTTCACCTCAAAAATAAGAAATACAACAAGCAAACACTACACACATGTGTAGGTGGTGTGGTCCAGGTAACCACAAGGAAGCAAATTATCCCAAGCATGTGAGTTCAAGTAACCCATAAAATGTAAATTATTTAGATATTGAGGTTCCTCAAGTTAAAGAGGAAACCCAGGAAATTTTAGATGTGACAAGGAATCAGGCTAAAAATGATAAGTATCTTGATCTAGTGAAAGAAAAGTAGCGTTGAAAAGTAGAAAAGAAAATACTATAAGATGAAGCACAAAAAGTTAAATAAGTGAAGTTAGCATAAGAGAAGAAACTGAAAAATCCATCAGAAGAGAAAGCAATTGTGTAGAGTCTGGTTTAGACACCAAAATAGCACCAATCTGATTATGTGGCTACAAACACTGATCAAAGTGACATACACAGCCCCTAGGGCAGCCCCTAGAGGTTCAATAGTGGTCCTAACCACTCCCACAGCAGTTTTGGAAGGTTAGAGGTCAATTTGGCACCTTTTTAGCACTTTGATCCATACTCATCCCACCCTGGGACGATTACAAACTAGTATTCGTCCCACCCTGGGACGATTAGAAACATTCGCTCTAGGGTGGGACGATTAGCAGGTTTGAATGGAAAAAAGTCAAACCTCGATAGGTCTGCCACTTAACTGTGCCTTCAGGGCATGCAATTGTGAGGAACGACTTCAAATCAGAGAGAGGAAATTTATTCAAGCATTCATTGATCATGGAGGCCTCATGCAAGGAGACTCTAAATTAGGGAAGAATATTTTCTCCCAAAATAGGGCAAGCAATTCAAGTGGCGCCCTCGCATGCACATTCAAATAGAGAGACCCTAGGTCTATAAATTGGTGAGTCTTCTCACCCCAAAAAAAGGACAGAGCAGGAGAATTTGGAGCAATGGAGTGCTGCTGAATTATACCCTCACCCTCATTGCATTTCTTACATCCTTGATCTCTCTTTCGGAAGGGAGGTTATCGGGTGAACATTGGAAGCGCAATTTAGACCCAAAACCTGAACATTTGGCCACAATACCCCACCAAATTTTTTGACACAACCCCATAAGAGGTTTTGGACCCATCCCAAGTGGATTGGTGCTAAAATCGAGCCCCGAACGACGGGTGTCCTGCCCTTAGATGCCCCCCGCACTGCTGCAGTTCTAATCACCCCACCCCAGAGTGATTAGAAATTTGTGGTAGATTTATCTACTATTTCTTTTGCATTTTATTTTAGGTTATTTACATATGCTGCCATTCAATTTTCATGTGATTATGATAAGTTTTGGCTGTGATTTTATTATTTCTCGCTTTTGCTAACATACATGGAGCATCATCGAATATAGGGCAATAGAGGCTGAATTAGCCAAATATGACCTTCTGGGTCATCCCAAAATGCCCTGTTTTGCCTAACCCCAACTTTGTAGGTGTTTTGGAGGCCTATAGATAGGAAATTTAGGAGGTCGCCTTCTGACAGCTTATGACAGTCCTAATCGTCCCACCCCGAAGCGATTAGAAATTTGTGGTAGATTTCTTGACTGTTCCTTTTGAAGTGGGTTCCTGGTAATGTTTTCTTGCCTTTGTAAAAATTTCAGCTCATTTCGATATGTTTTAGTTATCATTTTAATCATTTTATGCATGCATTAACCACAGGCCTTGGGGATCGCATGTTTCTCTCCATCCACAGGTGCTAGTAACCGTTTACTATTTCTCTGAACATAGGATCTCGACATCGGAGGGGCAGCAAGGAACTATAGACACATTCATGCAAGCGGCAGTGATGTTTGTTCTGCCCATTTTCAACGTGGGCATGCGAAAGATCCTCAAGGGGAATGTATCATTCATGGTGTAACCAAACTATGTCCGATGCTTCTAGCCCCTGAAAATGGAGGAGACGTATTGTAACCCAATTTCAAGAAAATTAATAAAATAAAGGGCTGCACTTTTACACTTGCTTTAAATCTCATTTCAGTTCGTTTTTTTTCCTTCTTTTCATGCATTCTCGTTCGTAGGACTAAGTGTTACATTTCCCTTCTGTTTTGCTTTTGTATCCTCATGCTCGTCAATGGCGATCACGGTGGGACCTTGTCCCTTGATTTTGAGATCAAATTTTTGATTAAAATTATGTGTTTTTTCTTTCAAGGGTTAATCTTTTATGCGCTGGACTGCTGCTCGTGCCACCCTATGACGAATACAGAGCTGGAATTTGTGCCACCCTGAAATGAATAGGAATTCGTCTTACCCTATGACGAATACATATCTGTTATTCATCCCACCCAAGGACAATTAGCTCTCTATTTAGTTTCAAATCAGAAACTCAGAGGCATCCGGTTTGGGCAGAGAAGAGGTAGGGATTCTGAGCATCCTCTGTCATTTTCTATTTTTTGTATTTGTCATTTTCTATTTTTTTTCTTGCATAGGAAAGTTTACTGCATGATTTCTTTCTTTTTGCAAGTAAAAAGAACCCCACACACCATGAGATAATCTAAACATCAATGCGTTTGTCGTAAAACCCCAACACTTGATCAAAACCAACGGTGGATTTCATCACCACCTTGGCTTGAATCTTGCATACATAACCCCAATCGCTACTGTTGCTAGACATAAATCCAGATGAAAGTTGACCAAGTGTAGCTGGGGTGATTCCTAGTGCATGAGGATAAGTCTTCTATGGTAGGTGTCAAAACAAAGTTATTCCCCTTCTGTACCGCCTATGTTCCATGTACTTTTCTGCTCTCACATACCAATAGTCTCCCTCACATAAGGGTGGGTATATAGAGAGGTTTGGTATAACGGCCTGGCAGTGGTATATTGAAGGGGTGACCATTTTGGGAGATATAAGAGCCATCATATTGCATATACAACAAAAATTTCTTTACAAGGTTTTCAAAACAAAAATCAAAACACACTGAACCATATTTAGGGCACACTTTTAATCCGTAAACAAGATAATCATTGCTTTGATTATGTGTGTATCGCTCCAAATTTTTCACATCCCTACCTTCAGGCTATAGGATCCATGCCCGGAAGGAGGATGGGAAAAGGATGGCGTGGTACCTTGGACTGAGAGGCCTTGCGAAGGTCCCGCCTCTCAAGGGAGGTGTATTATGGTGATTTTTCGACGGATGGTGGGTTCACCAGGAAACATTTAATGGCAGTTTCCACGCCTAGGTTGGGAATGTGTTTTGTGTGTTCAATTTTATCCTTAAACATCCATATCCTAGGTTTGGCCAAAATGCGTCTAAGTTATTCTATATGAAGATGCAGATTAAATGAATACAAAAAAGCAGAATTAGGACAGAAAAACAGAGAAATTAAGCAAGATTAAAAATCATACCTGATCCGGATGTCTGATGAAGATTCTGATTCTTGAAGCAGTCAGGATCGCCTCTGATTTGATAGGATCATCTGCTATCAGACAAGATCGTCTGAGATCTGACGAATTCATCAGACGAATTTTTCAGAGACCTGCAAATAGAGAAATAGGTGCAAAACACAGAAAATACAACTATTCTAACAGAGGGAAATAATGTAAAATGACAATAAGAACATCAAACTGAAAACTATAAATAGAAACATGAATGCATCATACTGATTAAATAATAATTATGACTTAATTATGCATTTGATCTAGATGGGTGAACTCCAAGATGCAAGATAACATAAAATAACAAATAAACTAGCTAATTACAGAACAAAACAGCAGATTGAAGAGAGGAAGAAATGCAAACTTTGGGCACTGATTGCCTCAATGTTGACTGTAGTCGAAATCGTCTCGCATTGGTATGAAATCATCTCTGATTCGACAGGATCGCCTCCGATCTGAACAGGATCATCTGCGACGATGTAAGCTTGCTCCGATTGAAAAACACTAAGGTACCTGCAACAAAATTTGAATAGAACTAATGCAAATAACAATTTAGGATGTCTTAATGCGTATGAAGTCAATTTATAGAGAATTTCAGCCAGGGGGGTGCTAAGGGGAGGGCTTAGGATTAAATAAGCTTAGGAGGGAGGTTAGGAGGTTGGAGATCATCCCTATTTGGGAGATCTCCAATGGGGAAGGGTCTCTAACGGCGCAGACACGCTTCTGCCTGGATTAGAGACATCGTTGGAACATAAGCTAATTATGCAAAATCAGTTTTGGGACAAGATCGTCTGGACATCCTAGCCCAGACGAAATCGTCCGATCTGAGGCGATATCGTCTGATCGGCGACGATATCGTCAAACGGTCAAAACAACCTCTAAAAATGGCGTGAGAAAGGAGGAAACGGATTACACGACGGTTAACGGGCGGTTTGGGAGGTTAAAATTTGAATTTGAATTATTTACTAGAGTAAATGTAATTATTAAGGTTTCACTGCGCCAATTTTAGGGTGCTACATTTTGCCCCCTCTTTAGCAAATTTTCTGAAGAAAATGCGTTAAATATGAGTTCTTCTCGATCTACGAGAAAGCAAAAAATTATTCCCATTTTTAGGCGACGATTCTTGGTCGAATCGTACGACAACTTACTATGGTGCCCCCTCCGTGTTTTTACCCAAATCGAACGTTTGAGGTAAAAACGTGGAAAAGCAAAATTTGAAATTTTTAATTATTTTTGAATAAAATTAAGAAAAATAGGGTAAAAACCCTAATTCATTTTTACTGTTCATTTTTCTGGTTTTTAGAGCTCTGCAAGCAAAAATGGTGGAGACAACGCACAGATCGACAGAGGTCCGACGCGGGCTACGGGTAAGAGTCTAAACTTAGCTTAGAATGCTTGAATTTGAATTTACATGCTTGTTAGGTGAATTTTGATCAATTTTTGAGCATCACGGCCATTTTTGGGCCATCGACGTCATCGGGACGAAATCGTCCCGATTTCGACGAAATCGTCTCAAGTTCGCCGATTTCGTCTAAGGGCGAAATCGGCGAAAGGGGGACGATTTCGTCAAATTAGGGACGATTTCGGCTTGCGAAATCGGAGACGATTGTGCTCAAATGTGGGACGATATCGTCCAATAGTGGACGATATCATCATTTGTATAAAATTGAACTTATTTTAACTTGCATTTTTAATTAATGATTTTTTATTAATGATTTGTTTTTGTATTGTTGTTTATGTTGCAGAGAGGTTTGCTAAAGAGCAAAGAATGGAAGTACGGGGGGTTGAGAGACGACTTGGCCGCTCTAACACAGGCAGAGCAGGATCAGCTGGCATAAGCCGACTTATAGCATGTGGCAGAAATGCCACAAGTGTCTACAGACATGGGGCTACTGACAGCCCTAGCAGAGAGGTGGTATCCGGGTTCTTCTTGTTTTCGGCTACCGACAAGGGAGATGACTCCCACATTGGAGGATGTATGGAGGATTCTGAGAATCCCCATACAAGGACGGTTGATCACTCCTACGGCCAATCAGGGCCATGCTATGATGCGGTTGTGTGGTGACCCGAGCTTCGCCCTGGAGAAGGGCGGAGTTAACATCGAGGCGCTGCGTCAGATGCCTGGGGCATCTAGACTCACACAGGTTTTGGCCGGAGTAGTTGGTGGACTTTTGCTGTGCCACCAGAGTGGGTGCAGGGTACCATGGGTGCTAGTAGATGTGATCTATGACATGCGAGACCATGGCTACAGATTCTCTTGGGGCAGTTTTGTTCTATGTCGACTGTACAGGATCCTGCATGGGGTCGTGTACAAGGGCGACCGATGTCTAGTGATGACATCGCTTCTACAGGTTTGGTGTTGGGAGCACATTGCAGTGCGGAGGCCGATAGGGCTTCCTTTGATAGGGATTGATGGGGAGAGGCCTCGAGTTTTCTACTAGTGGCTCCGAAGAGGGTCATAGTGGCGGATTGACCTACCGATGTCCCGGAGACTGCTGGATGACCTTGTCCTAGACCAGATCACCTGGAGGCCATGGCGAGAGCACCCAGGGTGGGCCGAGGATGGATAGGAGCTGGCTCGCATCAAGCGAGTCTGTTGGTTGAGGATGGAGAGGGGAGAGGTGGAGCTCCACCGCTATGACCGAGTTTTGCGATAGTTCGGTCTACAACAGGGGATCCCATCTCTCAGGGATTACGAGTTTTCTTAGACTATCTGGGATAACACCACAGTGAGTGGGGCTCCAGATATGCAGCGCTTCTGGAGTCAGGACTCGAATGATGCCCCCATTCAGCCAGTGGATGGGGACGATGCAAGGGTAGCCGATGGCTACGATGCCTGGTACGTAGGCATCCGCCCTCCTCGGATGACGAGGGCTCAGGGTCTGATACATGCAGTTGTGCGTCGGATAGGGAGGCGATGCCAAGAAGCTATGGAGGTGGCCTAGGGTCATAGCAGGAGAGAGCAGAGGAGGCCACAGGTGCAGGAGAGGCCACGGTAGCGGGAGAGGAGGGCGGAGAGACCCCCTTCTCCACAGAGAGAGAGGCCACCATCGCCCGATAAGGGCAAGGGTGTCGACACTGGGGAGAGTAGCAAGACAGCGACTCTTCGAGCGGAGACAATCCGTCTCTAGGCATAGGTGCAGACCCTACAGGAGGAGGCTGCATGACACCGAGCTGAGGTGACACAGCTCAGAGATGAGATTGCATGCCTCAGAGCACGAGGCGGAGGGGCGAGCACTAGGGAGCTGGCATGGGCTATTGCCCAAATCACTTTCTATCAGACATTATACTATCAGATGGTGCTAGAGGAGGATAGACTACCACTGCTAGCTAACATCGCAGATCCGATCAGGATCGGGTCATCGAGGACTTCGTCCCGATCGACGACTAGGACTCGCAGTACCACACATACTGCGATGGGGCCACCTCGTCCACCTCAGGGCGGGGGAGGAGATGAGGCTGAGAGCTCGAGGGGTTCTCGAGGCTAGACTACTGCACGACATTGTACATATTGATATGATAGCATTTATTATTTTTTGATATAGAGGATTGAGTATGCCGAGGTACAGATTGTGGCATACCAATCCAGTTTTGATATGATGTATATATACTGTTGATAGATATATGAGATGAGATATGTTTTTGATCATATGACTTGTGTCTTATGTACTTTTATGATGCTTTTAATGTTTTAATTGATTAATGTGATGATTCATGTAATTATGTCGTTGGAAATATTATGGTTTGAATGTCATGCTGTAAGATTTTAAATGAAAGAATCTGATGTAACAAATTGGTTGTTTGTGATGTGATGTGATAAAAGATAAAAAGAGACTTCTAACAATAATTTCAAAGGACATTGTCGCTATTATAGACCATTTCATGGAGTCGCCGCTCACTCGGTCGTCAAGCTAATCCCAAGTATAGAAATATTGTTAAAAAGTAAAAGAGTGCTTAAGAGACTGTCTTAAGACTTTGGTGCAATGGTGCAAATGATGATGATGATGGTTTGTTTTCAGATTTTCATAAAAATAGTATGCATGAAATAATGTTAAAATGATTTTTGCTAGGCATAAATTCCTAAGTGTGATAAATTTTTTGGATAATTCCCTAGGAATTATACCATCATTGCAAAATTGAAGGTTGACATAATGACATGAAATAGTGATAATATGCATTCTTTTTTGTTTTGAAAACATAATTGTATAATAGAATGATTTAAGTCATATGGTTTTCATGATTTTTAAATAAATGGGGAATAAAAATTGTTACAATGGTTTGCGCTAGGCATAGAATATGTAGGTATAGACTTATACCATCATCGCGAAATCCAAAAAAGAGATAGTTTTATTGCATGATTGATTTTTAATAAACAGAAAATATGAAGAGGAAGACTTGCGCTAGGCATAAAATTCCAATTTTGGTTTTAGAACTATACCATCGTCGCGAAAGTCGACAATAAATGTTGTGATTGTAGGGTTTTGAAAGAAATTTTTGATTTTTGTGATTATGTATGTAGTTGTCTTTAGACTAAACAACTGTATTTTTAAAGAAGAAAATGAATTATTCCAAACAATTGGCAAAAAATATTTCAAAGTATCTTAAAGACAAAAGTTAGATTTATAAGGAATCCCATGTGCATATGTGAATTCATTTCCAATCTTGATTTATCATAATGATACACAAAATCTCTCAAATACAAAATGTGTGTGCAATTGCATTGTTCATTTACCAGTTTGAGCAAGGTACTATGATACAAGTGATTTGAATGAACCAAATAAGTGTTCATTAACCATGATGTAGATGCATATAACCATACTAGACTACTATGTAAGTCGGATTATCAAGAGCTAGCTAATCCATAAGCAGACATAGGTCTGTACAAAAGAAGGTCGCTAATGTGACAGACATATCGCCACGCTAGGAGTTACCCAAGGCCAAGCAGGTTGGGCACAAACCACCTGTTATGGGGCTTACCTCACAGTTTTCAAATAATTGAGAATTCCAGGGATTCAAGCTCATCAACCCTTCTTTTCTTTTCAAAGGGTAGGGAAAGGGATTTTATTGCTTTTTTGCTTTTTTTGCTTTCTTTTGTATTTTTGCTTTATTTTTGAGATAATGCTTGAAATATTGTTGTAATGATATAAAATAACATTTTTTTCTTTTTCTCTTTTTCTTGAACTTTGCTTTTTCTTCCTATGCTAGGGATACTTGCTCGGATTAGTTGTAGAGCAAGGGATTTTTATTCTGGGTAGGGGTGAGCTTGTCCTTTTGCCAATTCTCAAAGATTCTAGACCATGTGCATGATAGGATAGCAGGGGAAACTTTTCGCTCAAGAAACCACTTCTACTATGTAGCAAAGCATGGAAATTACAAATATAATCATTTTATTGTGAAAAGATGTGCTTGGTTTAAGTAAATAACAAGATCAATTCTCTGCGCTCAAACTTTATTTAATTGAATTTTGTGGACTTTGATATAAGAGAGATTAGTAATCATGCCAGATAAAATCAAGATATTTATTTTTGTGTTTGTGAAAGTGAGGGATTCCAAATAAATGCTAATTTATCCAAAATAATTTGAAACATATAATTGCAACATTTGTAAGTAGATATATATAAATAAATACTGTTTTTGAGAAGCTTTGAGAATGTTGACTCTCTCTTTCTTCTTTATATTGTTTTGGTTTCGAAAGAGTCAAGAATATTGTTGTTTTGATTTTTATTTATTATTTTTGAAAGAATTAACAAGTGCCATAAATAAATACAACAAATAGTTTTGAAGATTTTGATGATTATGAATGTTTTTGGTGTTTTTGAATTTATAAATTGAAAGAAATACAAGATAGTGATTTTGAAATATTTTAAACAAATATATACAAGGATGAAATGACCAAATTTATACATAGTAACGTTTAAGATGCAAAATATTCATGGGTTCTTTAAGTTCTTTACCATCTAAGGTAGATAATTTGTATGCTCCTGATTCAAATTTAGCAGTGATAATGTATGGTCCAAGCCAATTGGGCTCAAATTTACCTTTAAGGTCCTTAGTTGCATTAGTATTTTTTTTATTTTCTTTTAAAACAAGGTCACCGATCTCAAAGGATCGATGACGAACTTTTTTAGCATATGATCTTTTAAGCTTGTTTTGGTAGGCACGGAGATGCTCCAAAGCATTGATGCATTTCTCATCTAGGAGTTCCAGCTGACTGAGTCTGCCAGCTCGATATTCATCTCCTACTTCGGTATCTTGAAGTAGCAGAGCCAAAGAAGGAACTTCTAATTCAAAGGGAAAAATGGCTTCAGACACCATAAACCAAAACAAATGGTGAAGTTCCCGTGGGGGTTCGAACACTAGTTCGATAGGCCCACAAGGCTGGATATAACCGAATGTGCCGATCGCGGCCGCTTTATTGACCAATATTTTAAGGATTTTGATTAAGGTTTTGTTAGATGCTTCTGCTTGACCATTACCCTGAGGATAATAGGGAGTGGACCAGCGATGTTGAATTTTGTATTTTTGGCATAATTTTTTAACATCTTTATTTTTGAAACAAGTTCCATTATCAGAGATGAGATTTGCAGGAATTTCAAACCTACAAATGATTTGATTAAAAATAAATTTAGAGACTTGTGTGCCAGTGCAAGAAGCTAAAGGCATAGCTTCAACCCACTTCGTGAAATACTCAGTGGCGGTTATGATGAATTTGTGTCCATCAGATGACACAGGATTGATTTTGCCAATAATATCTAAACCCCATTTTGAAAAGGGCCAAGGAGATGAAATAGCCTGTAGCTCTTGTGCAGGCGCATGGACAAGGTCAGCATGTTTTTGGCACTTGTCGCAATGGCGCACATAATCATGTGCATCCTTCTCCATGGTAGGCCAAAAATATCCTATCCGAAGGAGCTTTTTAGCAATGACACTACCACTGAAGTGTCCTCCACAAGATCCATCGTGGGCTTCACTCAAGGCTGATTTGGATTCTTCTAAATTCAAACATCTTAATAGGATACCTTCAAAAGATCTCCTATATAAAGTATTGCCAATTATTACAAATCGACTTGCTCGTCTACGTAATAACCGACGCTGGTTTCTATTAGAATTGGCAGGGAAAGTCCCATTTTGGAGAAAATCAAATATATCCGTATACCAAGGTTTCGGAGTAGTTTCGTTGATTAGAAACACATCCAAAGGTTCTAAGCATGACTTATTTGAAGCGGGTTCCTGGAGTCGATGAATAATGATAGTGGCATATTCGTCATCTAACTCCAAGGGGAGGAGAGATGCAACTGCGGCCATAGCATCGACCGCACGGTTGCAAGTTTGAGGAATAGCTTCCAAGGTAACTTGATCAAATAGAGACATTAATTGTAAAACATAGGCTTTATATGGGCACAGTTTATCATCTCTGGTCTGAAAAATTTCATTAATTTGGTTTATAACAGCTTGAGAATCACCAAAAACTAACAGATGTTTAATTTTTAGCGCCAAGGCAGCTCGTAATCCAAGGATTAGAGCTTCATATTCAGCAGTATTGTTGGTGCAAGCAAATGTTAACTTGAAGGATAGAGGAATAAGATGTTTTTGCGGGGATATTAAAATAATACCCGCACCAGCCCCACTCATGCATCGGGCTCCATCAAAGTATAAGGACCATTGTTCAATATGGTCTGCCTCTAATTGAAGGCATTCATCAAGAAACTCAATGATGAGGGGATGGGTAGACTCTAAGGGTGCAACAGCTAATTGATCTGCTATGATTTGACCCTTAACAGACTTCTATCCTATGAATGTGAGATCAAACTCACTTAGAGCAAGAACCCACTTGGCTGTGCGACCCGATAAATAAGGTCGACTCATGAGATACCTTAAGGGATCGTATTTAGCAATGACATAAGTTTTCTGACTAAGCATATAATGGCGTAATTTTTGTGTAGCAAAAATGACTGCTAGACATAGTTTTTCTAATGTTGTATAGCGGGTTTCATAACTGATGAAGGTTCGGCTAATTTAATAATTAGCACGTTCTCTCTTTTCATCATCAAGCTGAGCTAACATAGCTCCTAAAGCAGAATCTGAAGCTGAAATATATAGGAGGAATGGGCGATCAGGTTTAGGCGGTGAAAGCACAGGTGGATTAAGGAGGTATTGCTTGAGAAGTTCAAAAGCTTCTCTACATTCATCGTCCCAATTAAAAGGGACATCCTTCTTAAGAAGTTTAAGAAAGGGACCAGTTTTGTTCGCCAGCTTATCGATGAAGTGACGGATGGCTTGAAGCTTACCTTGTAAACTTCGTAACTCATATATATTAGTAGGTGCGGGCATATCAGTAATAGCCGCAATCTTGAGAAGGTCAATTTTGATACCACGTAAAGAAACTAAAACCCCTAATAGTTTATCGGACTTAACTCTGAATATGCATTTTGCTGG
Organism: Wollemia nobilis; assembly: GCA_028583015.1. Lineage (NCBI taxonomy): Eukaryota > Viridiplantae > Streptophyta > Pinopsida > Araucariales > Araucariaceae > Wollemia > Wollemia nobilis. The sequence goes on along the minus strand of JAQPPZ010000629.1, from coordinate 24,639 downwards.
ATTTAATCGAATAAGATATTCTCGTAATCAATTAAAAACTTTTCTTAAATCATCTAAATGATTATTTTGATTAATAGAACAGGCTATAATATCATCATAATCACTAGCTTTGGTGGCTTCTTTCTTGGTGATTGGAACTACATTTGAGATCCATTCAGCATAATCAATAGCTTGTATAAAAACAACATTTAGGAGTTTTTCTAACTCCCCTTTGACTAGCAGAGCCACTTTGGGATGCATTTTTCTAAGTTTTTGTTTAACAGGTTTAGCATCCGGATGGACCACTAGGTGATGCATGACTACAGAAGGGTCTAGACCTGGCATATCTTCGTATGTCCAAGCGAAGACATCTTCATACTCTTTAAGGAATGCAATGTATTGTTCTTGTTTTTCTTGACTTAATTCTGATCCAATATTGATTATGTGAGGACTATCCTCAGTTCCAATATTAATTTTAATGACGTTTTCTACCTCCATGTGTAGATCTCTTTCAAAATTAGGTGGGGCGGGTGAAATGCCCAATTCTTGTAATTCTTGTAAGGTTAATTTGGATAATTCATCTTGAGGATTAGTGGCCTCAAGTTGGGCTATAGTTGGTATAGAACCATCAAAATAAAATCCATTGTGTAACATCTCTTCAACGGAGACGTCGTGGAAGATATCTCCTTCCAACTCCTCATCGGGGTCAACAATCATTTCAGGGTAAGCTATGGATAGCATGTTACATGTAAATGGCTGATTTTTTAGAGGCAAATCATCACGCCTATCCAAATAATCTTGATAACATATGAGTTGATCATCATCTTCAAAAGGAAAGGGTTGACCCTTACTAGGAAATAGGCCCACACCACAGTGGGTAGGCCACGGTTCTACCTCGAAAGGTTCTTTCATGCCATTTTGGAAAGGTCCCAAGCCTTTCCCTTGATATCCCATTTTAAGCATTATGGGTTTAGCTTTAATATATTCATTGGTAAAATAACACCGAGCATATCCTTCATGATGAGTTTTAATATTTCGAGGGATTCTTCCCCAGTCATATCCTTTATAAATGAAGGCACAACTCCCGACTTGGTAAGTACTTCCCATAGGTTGTGGGAGGCCCAAAGTACGAGGAGATGGCGGCAAGTTATTTAAAAGAATTGAATCTTGCATGAAAGCATTTGTTTTTTCTGATATTAAGATTGTGGATAAATCCGGTAAAAGTTCATCAAAAAGAGCATAAGATGTAGAAGGATCATTCCCTATATCTTTAGATGTGGAAGGTATGATAGATGTTGATAATGTGGAAGTGTTAATAGATGGGTCTATAGGTTTTGAAATTATAGGGATAGAACATGAAGGATTGGTTGTAGATTGAAGATCTTTTTGAGGTTCTAGAGTGGTTTGTTTAGAAGATTGTTGATCTATATAGGAGGATGAAATTAATGGAGGGGAAATAGGTGAAGCTATGGGTGTGTGTTTCATAGTTTTAGATGAAAAATAAGAATTAGGATGTGTGGATGATAGAGCAGGGAAAAATTGCACTCCAACAGGTTCTGCAAAAGCACACATATCAAAGGGTCTAGGGTCACCATGGATAGTGACCAACTGATTTTTAAATTCGAACTTAACACATTGGTGTAAAGTTGATGGGACAGCCCGCATTGCATTGATCCAAGGATGACCCAAGAGTATATTGTACGATGCGGGGCAATGTACAATAAACATAGTGGTATCTAGAGTTCTAGGACCAACTTGCAATGGGATGGTAATAACTCCACACGTTTCTTGTGTTTCGTCATTAAAAGCTTTGATAATCATGTCAGTTTTCTTCATTTCATCACTTCTAAAGCCAAATCGTTGGTAGAAGTCAAGAGTGCAAATGTTTAGAGATGAACCATTATCAATCAGGACTCGTTTGATAGCTACATCTCCAATTAGAGCAGTAATATATAAGGGATTATCCTTATGTAAACTGTGTTGTGGGATATCTTTATCCCGAAAGTCAATACAATCAACTTCTCGAGTGATGATAGTATTGGCCATGGCTTCAGGTTGAATGTTTTGAGGTACCATCATTTGGCTTAATGTAAGCATCAACTCATCCCTATGGGTAGGAGAAGATCTTAATAAATCCAAAAGGGAAATTCTGGTTGTAGTATTGGATAATTGCTCATTAATATTGTAAGGGGGTTTAGGTTGAACATTGGAAGCATGATTCCCTTTATTGGGATTTTTCAAAACAAATGGAGCTGATCCATCATTCTGGTTTGGTTCTTGTTGAGAATTTTGAGCCTGTTGTCGGGTAACGACTCCAATGGTACCTACAATGTTATATTGAGGACGCTGAACTAGTCTCGGTCGAGCATTTATGGCTTGTTCATTAGGGAGGAATTGATTAGAAGAAGGTCGAGTAGTAACTCTTCTAGGAAATGGTTCTTCTGGAACCATAGCATCCATGATGGGTTGAATAGGATCTGATTCATTTTCAGAACTATTCGATTGGTTTGAAGTGATGTCTATCTCACTTTCAGTATCTGATTCTATATCACTAGAATCTGAAGTTGGAATATTATGTAAGGGCCTGGTCGTAACCATGGATAAAGTTGTGTCAAATATTTGAGGATCCTGAATAAGTAATTGTCCACTAATGGTTCCTACATATCGGGTAGGAGGAGGAACATTATGATGTTCGATTTGATTGGCCACCTCTTTACCATGTCTTGGTAAAGGGTGTTGAAATATGTCTAATGTTTGATTAGCATTTTGATTTTGATTTTGGGGAATGTTCTTTTGAGGGTTATTAGGAGCATTTTGTTTAGGTTGGAAGGCTTGCACCTCCATTTCATTATTATCAATCAGATCCTGTATTTTATGTTTCAACCTTTTACAAGCATTGGTAGAGTGTCCAGGTCCTCTATGGAAATCACAGTGTAAGTCAGCTCTATATCCGGGTATAGTTGGATCAGGTTCCTGGATAGCTGGTAATTGGATCAAACCTCTTTTGAGTAATTGAGGTAAAATAGTTGATAAGGGTTGATTCAATCTAGTAAATTCTCGAGGAGGCTTATCAGGAGGTTTCAATATAAATTTTTCTATTGTCTTCGTTGCATTGATATTAGCAACATTTCTGTTGTCAGTGACTCCGTCACCAACAACTTGTTTGTTTTTATATTGATTTCTAGATGTTTTCTCATCATCCTTCTTCCTAAGTTGGCCTCTCCTAATGAGGGCATCTTCTACTCTTCGAGCTAAATCTATAGCTTGATCGAAGGTAGTTAAAGTAGTTGTTGATAGCTCATAAGATATTTGTTCTTGTAAATTATTGATAAAAATGTCCAACATTTCCCTATAAGGTAGCACAAAGTGCAGTTTTCCTATCAACTGCCTCCATCTAGCTAAGAAATCGGCAAAACATTCATCCTTATCTTGTTTTAAGTTGTATAAATCTTTAATGGTTACATGCCTCTCGATGTAGGCACTAAATTGATGGACAAAAGATTCAGCTGTTTCTTCAAAGTTTCTCAAGGAATGAGTGGGCAATTGATAGTACCACTCTAATGCCATTCCACCTAAACTTTTCGGGAACATTTTTAGTAATAGCAAGTCATCATGTGATATATCATGACATGCTATCCTAAACATGCGAAGATGCTCTATGGGATCTTCGGTTCCTTTATATATAGGCAAGATAGGCATGGGAAAATGCTTAGGGTATGGTTGTGCTACAACTATGGGATCCAAAGGTTGACTACATATCTCTCGATAATTGTACGAGGGACGATAAGGATCTATCTGGTCCATACGCGAAGCTAACTGTTTCACCATGGCTTCCAGATTACTAGTTTGCCCACCATATTGGTTCGGTAGAGCATTGATATGGGATTTGTGAGCATATGATGGAGGGACATGAAGATTAGATGCTATGTTGCTATTGTGTAAATTGTTGGTAGGAAAGGTGTTATGAAGGAATTTTGAAGTTGTATTATGTTGTATTCCAGATTGTTGAAAATTGGTGTTTGGCTTCATTTTAGGTTTTTGTTTACTTGAAGCATATTGATCAATAGTTTGGCGAAGTAAAGCAGTGAAGGAAGTTTTCTTTTGTGTGGGAATGATTTTGGGTTGAATAACAGGTTCCTTAGGAGGTTGGGTAACCTATTTTTTTGACATGTTTTGAATCATAGTGACCATATCTGTATTGGATGGTCTAGCCTTATCACTTTCTTGATCAATGAAAGACAAGGGATTAGTGCGCACATCAAACATATGTTCCATGGCTGCTTGAGTGTCACTAATTTTCCCTTTATCCATACGAACTGCCATATTAAGGACACCAATGTTATTATGGAAAAATTTCTAGAAATGATCTACGTTGTCAAAAGCAATAGTTCCATCTGGAGCTACTCTAGGGGATGAGGATCCATCCTCTTTAACATTTTCTTCTTGTTCATTGTCTTCACCTAGGTCATCCTCTGGTTGATCTAGAGTTTCTCCTTCCGGAATTGGATCTTCAGGAAGGACATTTGGGTCTCTAGTTTTATCTTCTAACCAATCTTCTTCTTCTCCTTCAATTTGTTTACCATTCCTAAGTTTAGGCATTGTGCTTAGTTTTCAGATTTCAGCAAATATATATATATATCTATATATATATATATATATGCAACAAGCTTAAGAGGTATATATTAATTATATACCTACTACAATATTTAAAATGAAAGGTTTTGGTTTTTCTTTTTATGTTTTTTTTTTTAGTTTTTCTTTGTTTTTGAAACAATATTGTAAAGATAAAAAATAACACAATATGCAAGAAATATTGAAAACAATGATCTAGTTTTCTATAAACAATTTATAAATATCATTAATGGGCTCGAGTTCTTCAGGAGTCATGAAGTGTTCTTCTTCAAATTGAAATTTTTCTTTCAAAAATTTAATGAAAAGAGCTATAGTGATATTATCTATCTCAGATGTTGGTTGATAGAAGTAAAGCTCGTGGCAATACTCTCGATATAACACAACTCTAGGAACTCTGTTCCATCTTCTTCTAATCATAAGATCAGTTTCTTGGGATTCTATATGAACTAGAAATTGATGTACCACAACTGTGTTCTTGAGGTATTCCTCGAAAGTGAAAATTTTTGAAGATACAAGAGCTCTCCTATAAGCTAACCATCTATGGCAGGCTCTCTGAAGTTCATGATAAAAGACGAGTTGATGAGGATCCAGGATTCTATCTAGGACTAGCCTCTTGATTTGTTTAAGTTTTGTTGACCTAGATGAAATGACACTAAGTCTTCTATCAAGTTCATCCCACAAGAGTTGATTTCTATCTGTTTCAGGCACACTAAGCACATAATTGATTTCTATGGCTGCCAATTGGTTTTCAACATTTATAGTAACTGCTAATCTTTTCTTAGGAGCTACCATATAAACATGACATGCAACTTATCAGTTTTAAATGATTTGAAATGCATCTATGTTTTTGTTGTTTTTATTTTTATTTTTTTTTTTTTTTCAAAGGGTTTAAAATGCATTCACGTCGGGTTCACCAAAATGTATCGCTCCAAATTTTTCACATCCCTACCTTCAGGCTATAGGATCTGTTCCTGGAAGGAGGATGGGAAAAGGATGGCGCGGTACCTCAGACTGAGAGGCCTTGCGAAGGTCCCGCCTCTCAAGGGAGGTGTATTATGGTGATTTTTTGATGGATGGTGGGTTCACCAGGGAACATTTAATGGCAGTTTCCATGCCTAGGTTGGGAATGTGTTTTGTGTGTTCAATTTTATCCTTAAACATCCATATCCTAGGTTTGGCCAAAATGCGTCTAAGTTATTCTATATGAAGATGCAGATTAAATGAATACAGAAAAGCAGATTAGGACAAAAAAATAGAGAAATTAAGCAAGATTAAAAGAAAATTCCTAATCCGGATGTCTGATGAAGATTCTAATTCTTGAAGCAGTCAGGATCGCCTCTGATTTGACAGGATCATCTGCTATCAAACAAGATCGTCTGAGATCTAACGAATTTGTCAGATGAATTTGTCAGAGACCTGCAAACAGAGAAATAGGTGCAAAACATAGAAAATACAACAATGCTAACAAAGGGAAATAATGTAAAATGACAATAAGAACATCAAACTGAAAACTATAAATAGAAACATGAATACATCATACTGATTAAATAATAATTATGACTTAATTATGCATTTGATCTAGATGGGTGAACTCCAAGATGCAAGATAACATAAAATAACAAATAAACTAGCTAATTGCAGAACAAAACAAGTAGATTGAAGAGAGGAAGAAATGCAAACTTTGGGCACTGATTGCCTCAATGTTGACTGTAGTCAAAATCGTCTCGCATTGGTACAAAATCATCTCTGATTCGACAGGATCACCTTCGATCTGAACAGGATCATCTGCGACGATGTAAGCTTGCTCCGACTGAAAAACACTAAGGTACCTACAACAAAATTTGAATAGAACTAATGCAAATAACAATTTAGGATGTTTTAATGCGTATGAAGTCAATTTACAGAGAATTTCAGCCAAGGGGGTGCTAAGGGGAGGGCTTAGGATTAAATAAGCTTAGGAGGGAGGTTAGGAGGTTGGAGATCATCCCTATTTGGGAGATCTCCAATGGGGAAGGGTCTCTAACGACGCAGACACGCTTCTACCCGGATTAGAGATGTCGTTGGAACATAAGCTAATTGTGCAAAATCAGTTTTGGGACAAGATCGTCTGGACGTCCTAGCCTAGAAGAAATCGTTCGATCTGAGGCGATATCGTCTGATCGATGATGATATCGTCAAACGGTCAAAACAACCTCTAAAAATGGCACGGGAAAGGAGGAAATGGATTACACGACGGTTAACGGGTGGTTTGGGAGGTTAAAATTTGAATTTGAATTATTTACTAGAGTAAATGTAATTATTAAGGTTTTACTACGCCAATTTTAGGGTGCTACAGTGTGCTTCCCTTTTTTTTTAGTGTAGCATAAAAAATTGTAAAGAAGATAAAAATGTACACATATCTAGATAAACACCACCATGGTGTACACTTGTAGTCAAGCCCAATCACGGGAAGAAGCTACAAAAAGTGTACAAAGGGGCACAAGTCGCCTCCAATATAGCCTTGAGGACTTAGTCATACCACCTTGGCAGCCTGACCCACAAGATATTTCACATCATGAAATTACAGAATGGGAATATAGAGGCACCCCTTTGAGGGGCACTCCCACTGAGCATAGACCCTTTCAGGAGGAAGCCATACACATGGCACTTAAAATAGATGGGAGGGCTCCCTTAGACACTCGTTATGAGTGGCCACCATGCAATGAAGTGCTAGAACAACATAGGGTCCATAATGAGGGGCCACATGATTACATCATCCCTCCTCTACCCCTTATTACTATAAAAAACAATAGGCCAAATATAGAGCACAAGGCTCTTCAGACAGGGCAATCCAATTCTGCCCGCCCCTTTCACATATATGAAATGTAGCATGAGGAAGACCACTACATTCCTTAAGAGCAATACACATCATGGGAGCAATGCACCTCCACACCTGCTATGTATCACGATCACCCACTAAGGCCAGAGCCTCAGGTGAATGTCGCTAACCTCGACAGAGGAAAGTGACTCATAGAGATCTCGGATCACCACGACCAAGATAGACATGTAGGAGAGGCATATAGGCTTCCTAAACATAAGATGGCAGAACAAATTGACTTGACATTTTCCAAACATGCCATCCACCAAGCACAAATCACACAACTCAGGCAAGACCAACAATAGTTAGAGCACCTGTATCGCCTTAGAAAGGAGCGCATTTGACGTCAGACAGACGAATTACTCTAGAACAATGTGCCTGAGAGGGTCCCAACCCCTCACACACATAAGATAGAGTTATATGAGAGGAAAAACCCCTTGGTGCGATACAAGTCTCCATGACCTTGTCAAATATTGCCTCCAAGACCTCCTAAACCTGAGCGGGAGGCCACTCTCAGAAAAAATGATGGGCACCCTCCATGGGCACCCACCCATGTTTATAGGTCTCACCCAAGAACTCCTCAATAATCCTATGAGGAGTATGAGCAAGAAGAATAGCAGGCTGAAATGCCCTACCAAGGATGAGGGGGTGCTATCCGGCCACCCCTCCATAGGCCTCAAGCTCCCCGCAACCCGCAGTGGGATCAAACCAAGGAGGAAGAAATCAAATCTTTCGATGCATACAAAGCGTTGCTAGAGCGCTTAGAGTCTATGGAGACCAAGAATTCTGGGCCCCAAAAGCCCACTTTATGCTAGCTCCACAGTCACCCTGTGCATCCATAAGTTTCGGCAACCCCATACCTTGAACACTTTAAACTGCCCCAGTTGGCAATATTTAGAGGGGAGGAGGATGCCCAAGAGCACGTGACTAGATTCTCGAGCCAATGCTTTGGTATTTAGGACAATGATGCTTTGTTGCTAAGAACATTTATAACCATGTTTGTAGTCCCTACCTCAGATTGGTTCACTCAGTTGCCAAAGCATAGCATCAGTAACTTGGATCAGCTAGTGGACGTGTTCCTCAAATGCTTCGCCTTCAACACTAAGAAGAAGGTGTCACTAAGTGACCTAGCTAGCCTCAAGCAGTATGAGGAAGAAACCATGGTAGCCTATGGAAATCGGTGGAGGACGTTGCTTTCAAAGCTACCCTACCTCCCTCCCCTGGTCGACTTGACCCAAATGTTCTTGAAAAGCTGTTTGATATCGATCTCCGTGCTATTGTAGCTGCAGCAATATGCCACTCTTGAGGAAGCCCTGGTGCAATCTAGAATCATTGAGGAGATCAAGATATAGGATGACGATATTTCCAAACCACAGAAGAAAGAGTGGCCTAAAAATTCCAAAATAGGGACCACGCAACCAAAACCCACTGTGATCAATCAGGCTGCTATAAACATGCCTAAGCCTGCACAAGCAACACCACCCTCACAGGCTAACTATCAGGCAGTTCCTCTTGACAGCTATGAGAAGGAGAATCATCGACAAGAGCAAAATCAGCAGCGTCACCCTAGGCGATAATTCACACCCTTCATAGAGTCTAAAGACTCCTTGTTTGACCGTTTTTCTATGGTAAACTTGATACACCTGCCAGAAAGTTGACCCATAGACCCCAACGCACCAAAACCTAAGGGCTATATGGAAGACTTGTACTGTAGATTTCATAGGCAGAAAGGACATGACCTTTATGCATGTTGGAAGTTCAAGAGCTTCGTGCAAGACCTAATAGACAACAAGACACTGGCGGTGGACAACCTTGTAGCACAAAACAACCAACATATGGGAGTCTTCAAAGACACCTTGCCTGCCCATGATGCGTAGGCAAAAACCCTTCAAGTCAATGAGGTGACACAGAATTGCCCCATGCAGGGGTATGTAGGAATGATAAGCATAGTGACTCGAAATAAGAGGTACCCAAGCACAGTTGCCCCTGCGGTAGCTACAGGAGAGGTTCCATCAACATCACAACCTCAAAAACACCCTACACAACCTCCCCCGCCTAGACCAGTGGCCATGATTCGGACTAGACTTACCCAAATTTTAAGGACCACATTGGCTAGGCTCTCCATCTACGAGCTCATTCAAAAATCATCACCTCACGGGAGGCTCTAATGGAGATATTAAAAGCCATCGAGTTGCAGCCCCATGAAGTAAACTCTTTCAACAACTTTTTGGGACATGTAAAATAATGTATAGAACCATTCATCACCTTTAGAGAAGATGAACTAAAATCGATGACTGGTGATATGGCGGATCCACCCCTGCATGTCATTGCACGGGTCAACATGATTCCGTATAAGAGGGTGTTGGTGGACACTGGCTTGTCAAGTAATATAATTACTACAGCATCATTGAAACACCTCAAATTGCCAGCATCTCACATCGTGGCCTCCACCTATACTCTTTGAGCATTCAATGATGCAATATGCTCGACGATTGGCACAATTGTCCTGCCCATCCAAGTGGGACAAAAGACTATTCCTACATTGTGCCACATATTGGAAGGTGAGATGGCCTAAAATATCTTATTGGGCTGGCCTTGGATCAGGGACATGAAGTGTGTCCCTTCGATAGCTCATCAACGCCTAAAGTACACATTCAAATGGCAGGTGCATGTAGTCCTGGCAGACTTAGAGCCCTTCATGTATTGCAATACGGTGCAACTAATGCCGCAATAGACCCTTCCATCGACACATTTGGACTTTAAATTGAATTCGTCCAAATAGGGTCCGATTTCGCATGCATCCCCGCTGTTAAGTCCATCAAATCACCAGTTGGGTCCATCTTCATCATCTGGTCCTTCACCAACAATGCCACCTACGGTGGCCATACCAAAGGATAAGGGGAAGAAACCCCTAGAAGAGGCACCACCACTAGTCTCAACCATCTCTACCGAAGAGATGCCTAGTCAAATGGAATTCAAGACGCCTAGTTCACCCTACATGGAATGGACCCAGGAATAACTCCCATTCCCTCCCCCTCCACCACCAACGATCACCATTGAGATGGCCAATACGGACCTGGGGGAGTATCTAGTGCAAAACATTGTAGCAACACCCGCACTTGAGTCCATGCAGGACATGGGGAGACCTCACCTCCCCATCGACACTATTGTTCCTCTAGGATACCCACCAAATCAGAAAAAAATTGTATATGGGGGCCTCGATAATGGCATTGAACCTTACATGCAAGAAGAAGAAGATGAAGAGCCCTTTGTTGAGGACGTCAACTATTTTTCCAACCCAAACTTTGCTTTGAGATATCTTGGCCAATGCAATTGGCATAGATATGGGTTGGGCAGATATGAGCAAGGAGTGCACGTTCTTTGCCAGCCAAGATATCATATGCCATACGACAAGTCAGAAGTAGGGTTCAACCACCCCCTGCCCCTTGACATCTTGGTAGAGAACATGCAAGGCCTAGGGATAGGCAACAAGGATGGGTTGGCATTAGATCCACATGCCAATCCTAACACCACATATACATTGGGGGATTATATCCCATTGCTAACAACCAACCTTGTTGACCTTAACAACCCTTTCCATTCGATCGAGGAAGGAGAGAGTTTGAGGACTCACCTATAAGAGGGATATAGACAAGGCCAAGAAGGGTCTTTAGAAGACGAGTCAGAGTATGAGGTAGCACCTTGGGACCCTTTCGAATCTGATAGCAATCATTCGCAAGTGACCCCCATAGATGATTATCAGGAGAGCTTCATGACAATGTTCCCCTTGAATGCTCCAATCGAGCATATGCCACCTCAAGAGAATCAGGTCCTCCCATAGAGAGTGGAACTACCCTGATGGGACCAAATCAATTTGCTCAAGCAACACGAGCCTCACATGTCACAAATAGCTATCGAAGACAACGAAGGCCTCTGGATATCTAATAGCGATTATGAAGACGAGACTTAGATGGCATATCTCAATCACATGCGGTAGCAACAATACCCCATGGACATTGATGACATGTTTGAACAACTACACATAGGGCCAAGGCATAGGTGGCACCTAAACCAGGTGCAGTTGGACCAACTACTGCACTTGACACTTCAGGCATACAGAGGGCGCATTCCACCTAGAGACTCTATAGAGCCATCAGTGCCAAGGGCAGACCCTATCCTTTTATCTACACATAGGGCCGATCCATTTGTGCTAGTACCCACAGAGCCAGATTCGGAGCACAAAGATCACCAAGGATGTCCAAGTCACCACACCTACGGTAATGGAGACCAAAATCATTTCATCAACATGATATCCATTGACTTAATCGCCCCCATCCATAACCCAGCCGACCCAACATGGTCATTGTATCTAGACTTAGATGCTATAGATTGGGATCGTGTTGACACACCACCATCTCCATCAGAGTATTGGCCTTGCGATGGGATGTTCCATTTCACCCCAGGATAGACTCAGGATGTCTTCCATGCTGAAGAGGAACCTGACATTCCTAACGTAGATCTCAATTCAGCAAATGATATCCACTTGATCCCAACTCCACACCAGTTGGATGATGGGTCCCACATGTCATTTGAAGAGATGACTGACATAGACATCGGTTCTGATCTAATGAATTCACAAATCATCAAGATGGGGGTAAGTCTATCCCCCGAAGAGCAAGCCGACTACATTTTCCTTCTCAAAGAGAAGAAGGAGGTTTTTGCATGGTCCTACAAAGACATGCTGGGGCTAGACCCACAGCTAGTCACGCATAATCTAACACTTGATCCAACAGTCAAGCCAGTCAAGAAAAAACTATGTAATATGCACCCAACAGTAGCCTTAATGGTCAAATACAAGATACAAAAGTTGTTGGATGCACAGTTTGTCATCTGCGTGGATTACCCACCATGGATGTCCAACATGGTACCCATCAAAAATCCTAATGGGAGGATTCGCATATGCACCGATTTTTGAGATCTAAACAAAGTGAGTCCCAAGGACGATTTCCTCTTGCCTAGCATCGACGCATTGGTAGACACCACAACAGGCCACGAAATGCTTTCCCTCATGGATGGTTTCTCGGGATAAAACCATATTCATATCAATCCCGAATATCAACTCAAAACGGCGTTCACAACACCTTGGGGGACATTTTGTTATAAGGTCATGCCCTTTGGACTTAAAAATGCTGGCGCCACCTACCAACATGCCATGACATACATCGTCTACGATCACATGCATAAAACTTTGGAAGATTACATGGATGATTTGTTGGCCAAATCTCTTTTGTGCCCAGATCATCTCGATGATTTAAGCAAGATCCTCGATCGCCTCATCAAACATAAAGTCATACTAAACCCCAAGAAGTGGGGTTAGGAAAAATGGGGCATTTTGGAACGACCCAAAAGGTCAGATTTTGCATATTCGGCCTCGATCGCCCTGTATCCGATGATGCTCCCTATATGTTAGTGAAAGCAAGAAACATTGAAAGCACAGTCAAAACTTATCCAAATGACATGAAATTTAAATGATAGCATATATGGATGACCTAGAATCAAATGCAAAAGAAATAGTAGGGAAATCTACCATATATTTCTAATCGCTCTAGGGTGGGGCGATTAGGACTACAGCAGTGCGAGGGGCACCCGGGGGCAGGACGCCTGCTGTTTGGGGCTCAGTTTTGATACCAATCCACTTGGGATGGGTCCAAAACCTCTTATGGGGTTGTGTCGACAAATTGTGTGGGGTATTGTGGCCAAATTTTTTGGGTTTTGGGTCCAAATTGCACTTCCAATAATCACCCAATAACCTCCCTTCCAAAAGGGAGATCAAGGATGTAAGAAGCACAAACGATGGGTGAGGATGTAATTCGATAGCACTCCATTGCTCCAAATGCTCCTCCTATTTTCTCATTTTGTGGTGAGAAGACTCACCAATTTATAGACCTAGGGTCTCTCTCTTTGAATGCGAATGCGAGGGTGCCACTTGACTTGCTTGCCCTATTTTGGGAGAAAATATTTTTCCCTGATTTAGAGTCTCCTTGCATGAGGCCTCTATGATCAAGGCATGCTTGACTAAAGTCCCTCTCTCTGATTTGAAGTTGTTCCTTGCAATTGCATGTCCTGAAGGTGCATTTAAGTGGTAGACCTATTGAGGTTTGGCTTTTTTCCAGTCAAACCTGCTAATCGTCCCACACTGGGACGATTGCTGCTAATCATCCCAGGGTGGGACGAATACCGGTTTGTAATCGTCCGAGGGTGGGAAGAGTAGGGATCAAAGTGCTAAAAAGGTGCCAAATTGACCTATGACCTTCCAAAACTATTGTGGGAGTGGTTAGGACCACTTTTGAACCTCTGGGGGATGTGTATGTCACTTCGATCAGTGTTTGTAGCCACATAATCAAATTGGTGTTGTTTTGGTGTCTACAAATACCCCTTTTTGGGAAACGTTGTCCAAGGCATAGCACTGAGCAAAAATAGATAACCAAAGCACTAATGATTAGGTTTTCTCAGTAACCTAACCAAATTTTGATGCCCCAAGTATGGAAATGGCATGCATTCTTGAATCTTTGCTTCTGACGAGCTAAGGAGCTTAATTCAAGTGTTAACCCTTTTCAATGAAGTGTTACTTGATCTTGGACATTGTTTAGTCATGAATAGGCAAAGGGCGCAAACTTTTGTTTATGGAAACCTTGATTTCATGATTCTAGAATACCAAGTGTTTGATCAGCTTATGATTTATTACTTGTTTTCTACCCCAAGCAGGAGCATGATTATTTTTTTCAATGATCCTTTGAATGCATGTCATTTCCTTGATTGGGTGTGTTTTTGTTGATTGGTAACTAAGTGTGACTACCCCCTCAAGTGACGAATCTATGAGGGAATGACCGACATGAGAAAAGCAATGAGTCACTTGACCTAAGATGACTTTTGTAAGGGTGCCTTCAGTTGTTTTTTGTTGAATTGTTATGCAGTTTCTGAACATTCTGACCTATTTTTGGTAGGTTTTAACCCTTTTTGTGACTCATTTTGGAGCTGAAAGTGTCAAAAATCCGTCATCCCGTGGAGTGGTACAGCTATGGTAGCCTTCTTAGGGAGTAGGATAGTGAAAATTTGTAACCCCAACGTTTGTTTTGTATGCCAAGAATGTCAGGCGCAAAGGTGCCTTTGTTCGGCAATCTTATTGCTATTTTTGGGTGGGTTTTTGACCCTTTTGTAACGTTGTATTCCCGAAGAATATGGGATAGCAAAGAAGATATGGTGACGGAAGAAGAATACATGGCCTTGCAAAAATAGTTGAAGGCCCTGCAAAAGGAATGGCTTGGAATAAAATTGCGAGAGCAAGAGGAGCGGCAAAGAAGGCGGGAAGAGAGACGGAGAAAGAAGGAGGAGAAAATGAAGAAGGCTGTAGAAGAGTGCAGCAGTACCGGGACCTGCCCGGAAGAAGGCACAGATTTTTTTGTGCAAGGGGAGGAGTGCAAGTAGGCTGCAGAAGAAATTTGCAGCAATGAGGAAATCTGTCTGGAAGAAGACAGAAGTTGTGTGGAGTAGGGGACGGGGTTGGAATAGTCTGCTGAGGCAGAGAAAAGTCTGGAAGTGTTGCAGGAGTCAGCAACCGGACCAAGCAGAAGTGAAGATCACTTCTCCACTTACCTAGGGTGTCTGATGCAGGAGCATCCGACAGCATCAGATGCAGAAGCATCTAGTTGCGGGAAAGCCACCTCAGAAGAGTCGGCTCAGGAAGCAGAAGAAGAAGGCAGGAAATTTTTTCCTAAGGCAGAGGAATGTCATGATTTCACGATGTGTCACAAAATCATGACAAAAAAGGGCAAAGGAAGCACAACAAGAAAAATGTCACGATTTCACGACATGTCGCAAAATCGTGACATGTCGTAGAATCACGACATGTCGTAGAATCATGACAATGGAGCGGAGGCGGAAGCAGTAGTGAAAAGCAGTAGTGAAATCACGATGTCGTGATTTTGCGATGTCACAAAATCGTGATGTCCAGGTGA
This sequence comes from Wollemia nobilis, assembly GCA_028583015.1. Taxonomy (NCBI): domain Eukaryota; kingdom Viridiplantae; phylum Streptophyta; class Pinopsida; order Araucariales; family Araucariaceae; genus Wollemia; species Wollemia nobilis. Next base: position 9,156 of record JAQPPZ010000629.1, on the reverse strand, counting down.
AGTGAAGGTGAAGGCAATGGAGTCGTCATGATTTCGTGACATGTCGCGAAATCGCGACTGTCGTGAAATCGTGACGTTGGAGTAGCAGCAGGAGGGCACAGTTGGGGGTGTCGCAATTTTGCGACATGTCACGAAATCATGACTGTCATGGAATCATGACCAGAGCAGGGCAATAGAAGGTGAGAAAGAAAAGATGTCGTGAAATCACGACATGCAGCGATTTCGTGGCTCGAAGTGGAAAAGAGGAGCGAGGAGAAGAAATGTCGCAATATCACGACACGTCGCTATATCACGACTAGAAAAGGAGATGAAGGCAGAGGCGGAGGTCCGTCGCGATATCGCAAAGTCATGATATTGCGACGTCGGGATATCGAGACAACTTTAGAAAACCAAGGGCATAGAGAGAGTTGGTCGTGATATCACGACATGTCGCGATATCGCGACCAAGATGGCAAAGAGGCGCAGAGAGGCCAGGACGTCGCGATATCACGACATGTCATGATATCACAACAAAGAGAGAAAAGGGTGTGGGAGAAGAAGGAAATGGCCACGTGGATGGCCACGCGCATGGAGAAAGAGAAAGAGATGGCGGGAAAGCCGCAGCAGGTGGTATTTTCAGGGAACGTTCCAAGTGGACACGTGGCACCCAGAGAGCAGTTAAGGTGGACAAGGACCAAAAAAAAAAAAAAGTGCGAGGAACGAAGAGGATGGGTCGCACAGAGAATCTGACAGGGATCAGCAGTGACAGGACCGTGCGGAGAGGGGTCTTTAATCGGGTTGGTGTCCCAATTTTTGTGTATTGTAATTAATCGGGTTGGTGAACCCGTTTACGTGGGAGTTGATGTTTCAGAGGGTCGGGGCCTCTATAAAAACCCAGTTTGTTGTATTTTTCGGGACGGTGGATCGGGGAATGCACTTAGAGCATGAGAAGCGTGAAGCTAAGCCGAGAGCTAGCTAATGTAAGCCTGCGGGCTGTATGCATGTATTTTTTAGATTTATTAATGGAAAAGTAGGGTTTGAAGAAGTGTGTTTGTCGGTTCCCCGTCAATCCTCCAAGGTCTAGTACCATAGCAAGACCTTTCCTCTAAGAGAGAAAATAAGTAGTCTGAGCATCACATATTCATGTAAAATATTATAAATCATGGACAAAGAGGCTATATCCTGATAATATTCATATGCAGCTTTCTCAGTATCATCAAAATTTGATAAATATTTTAGGGCAGCTTTGGTAATTTCTTGCAAACATGAGATACTAAGGGGGTCAGAATAATTCCAATGAGGAAATTTGTACTAGGCCATTGAGTACTGGTCCTTTAGACCCTCTAGATACCATCACTAGGTTGGAGCCACTAGATGAGTATACTTTCTCCATAGATGATGTCAAGACTACTCATCAAATATTTATTTCTTTAGGATGTTCAAATATTTTAGCATAAAAGTGGTAGTTGATCTTAAAATATGGATCTTTCATGTAAAGGAGTCACTAGGTGATTGAGTAGGATATAGGTAAACCAAAGTTTCATAAAAATTTGATTTCCTTAAATAATAGAGACCTTTTGGATCCCTAGTAAAGTCACCAAAAACTATTGGTGTGAAAATCATCACCGAACGAGTGGGAGGCATGCCCAACAATACTTAACCAAAATTGAATGGCCATAGAGCCTAGGAAATATAGGGCAATTGATATCTAGAGTAGGCTAGTTCCTCAAGTGCTAGCCATCTATGCCACAAAGGATGAGGGAAAGGGAAAAGGAAAATTAAATAAAAGGAGACCATAGCTAGAACTCACAAGGATGGGTATAGTCGCATTAAGACATAAACAATATCAACACTATGGGCATAAACACAAGCATGCTACCTAATATATCAGCTAACCATGCTTATATTTAGCACCTAGAACTATAGATCTATGGTGAATTCTATAAAATAAAGAATGGAACGCATGAAATCCAGATACTAGAATTATATGTCCACTCAACTAGCCTAAATAGAAATAAACCCTTAACCTGATATGGATGCAATTTCTAAAACTACCAAGTAAAGCGCATGAAATCCAAATACTAAAATCAAATATTTTCACTCAGACAACAAAATAGAAATAAGGATTTCTGCTTTCACAAAATATATAAGGACCATATCAAAAACCAAATAGTAATACACTTATGTTTACATCATAGTGAAAATATTACATGTCAATGATAATGGCTAAAGAGCCACCCTTTGGAATGACAAGCATCCCACTATTTATAGAAAATTTATCGTAAATTTGAATTCAAGCATTAATGGTAGTAGGAAAGAAATTATTTCTAAAACAAATAGATGATCTGATGATGCTCTACTTCATGAAAGAATGGTGATTGTTCGAAAGGGGTTAGGCACTTCTGCATGGATCTGGGCCCTTGATCACTCTAATAGTCCTATTAGATCATAAATTTTGATCTACTTTACCCCTTCATGTGGAAGAAAGGCCCAGGATTGATTATATTTGAAATCATACATTTCAAATTGCCTCCATGCCCATTGATAGCTCATACCAAGGTAGCTGAGATCATTAATATTTCTCCTTAGAGTTTTTCGATGCTTCCCTCTTTATGGATGTTGACTTTATACCTGAATGGGTATTTGGGTATGATCCTTTGTCCACCAACTTACCAATTTTATACCCCACACAATTTTAATAAATGAATGGGTGATTGGGCTTGGTACTTTATTATTTTCTTCCCAAAATTCTACCCATTATAGGGATTGGAATTTGGGATCTCGAGCCATTACATTGTTATCCCATTCCTTCATCTATTTTCTAGATGAGAATCTAGGATTCACTTAGAGTATTTTCCTATCCACTTATCCACCCAGTCTCATCCTTAGTTGGTTTGGCTTGTCAGCACTTCACCAAGTCTCTATTCTTTCATGATTTTAAAGGGTAGGCTTTTGGGAGTAAGTATTGCTCAATGGTAACATGTTCTTCACCCCTTTAGATATTTGCTTTTTTGCATATATAATCAACAAGATCACCATTCTAACCATAAATCATGATTTCTCAACTTTAAATTATAGCCATTTCTATGGTCTATCATATTGCAAAAAGGAGAGGGTGAAAGGATGCAAATTTTTTATCTACAATAACATTTATCTAGTATTTGTAAAACTAGATCCCACATCTATCCTCCAACTAGATTTTTGTGTCTATTATACCCATTTGGAGGTTCTAGCACATGAATCATTCCATTGTTGTTCATTACCTTATACTCAAACCTTCTCACTATCATAGATACCACAAAAATGTCTATTTTGGAAAAACCCTTGTTTAGCAAGGAAGAAATTTTTTCCCCTTAATTTTCTTTTTGAAAGGATATAAATATTAAAATACAAGAAGTTTTGCATTATTTTTTAAGTAAAACAACAAAATATCTTACCCGTAAATAACAACAAGAAAATTTGAACCGACCAAATCCCCAACATAGTTGTAGGTCAAAGGATCTTTAAACTCAACCTAGTGGATTCTACAAGTCCTCCATTCTAGTTGTTGCAGTGGTGAAGAGACACATGGAAAAATATTCTTTGTTTATCATATAGAATCTTCCAAAATCCCTGCCCACATGTTCTCAATGCTACTTTTTACATCAATAGAAAGTAGGAATGTTGATTGACACCTCAAAATTTTCATGAAAAGGTCTAAACATTTTCACATTCTAGGTTCTAGGGCACTTATTGTAAAATTACAATTCATTTTAAAAGTAATTTACAAAAATAATTGGTATATCCACTAGTGGTTCAAATTTTCAAAGCCTTACAACTCAATCGAATGGTTTTTGGAATTCCTCATCAATCAAAAAATAAGAAAACCTAAATTATGGTTACTGCGGTGGTGGAGAAGCACCAATAAAAATATTCTTTGCTTCTCATGTGGGTTCTTCCAAATTCTAGTTTATGGGTGTGAAATCACAATTTGTTATAGAAAAACTTAGACCAAGAAGAGAATTTTTTGGTGGATCCAACAATATTTTAAACTATTGAAACCACATGAATTAGAATAAGAAAAAATACATAAACTAAATATCCAACCTAGTTTATTTTTGCTATTATTGTGATGGAGATATGCCAATAAAATATTATTTGTTTCCAAAAACCTAGCCCATTAATCACTTTTAAAAAAAAATTAGGGTAAAGCATGGTTTTTTTATGAGGGGTCTTTCTCCCCTCATACCAAGGTTTAACTTTGATCTCTTGGATGAAAATCTAAGAACTTACCACTATGGTATCCCTCTTAGGACTAAATGTTAGGGTAAATCATGGGGTTTTTAAAGGGACTTCAATCTACTTGTACTAAGATTTGAACTTGGGTCTCCTATATGAAATCCCAAAGGTGTACCTTAGCTTATATTTTGGAATTTGAAAACCATCCTCATCTATATCCATTTGTAAGTTTTTCTTGTAATTTCTTAAATATATTTCTATTGGAATATTCTTAGTGAATGATCTCTCAATATACCCGCATCATCACATATTTAATATATGAAGGATATATTTTTATAACCATGATTTGGATGCACAACTTACCCCCATACTTAAGAATGATTGATTCTTAGAAAGGTTTATTGATATCAATCATGACCAATATTTAGGCATAAATAGCTAAGAATTTTTATTCTATAGTTTTTGAGATCTCAAGCAATTTTTAAAAAGTTTTTACTATTTAATTAAGGGTATCTATTTCCAAAAATTCAATGGATAACCAATATATCTTGATCTATATTGGTATTATCGATAGTTTTACATTTTCAAGTGTAAATCCTTAAAACTAGTCTATAAGGAAGAGTAGTACTCTTCCAATAAACCAAGGATCTCCTTTCCAGATTTTATCTCTTAATTATCTAAAATAGAAAATATCTAGGAATAAACCTTTGAGAAGAAATTATAGACTTATCCTTGGACACTTCCTCCTTCTATCAATCCATTTTCTCAAAGATGGAGTTCTTGGTCAAGACCCATTAAATATACAAATGATTTACTTATCCTTGAGAAATAACAATCAATATTGTATAAGGTGCATCCTAACTTCTACAATTAAGGAATATTATAAGGATTTATCTATAAATCATCCCATAGGAAGAACACTATAACTTGATCTCCACTAAAATTTACTAATATATCCTATAACAATTTTTTTATTTGAAAATAAACCTAAAATAATTTGCATGTATAACTTCAAAGATAATGAATAGGTAGATAAAAATTAGAAAAAACATTATTCACCAAAATAGAATGTCCTACCTCATTCATGTCTTACCCCTATATTTCTCCTCCCATCATCCATATCCTAATTGATATATATATATATATATATATATATATATATATATATATATATATATATATATATATATATATATATATATATATATATATTATTTTGTTTTCCATAGCTTGAAAAATTTTCACTACCCTTGTTTAGAATGATTGACTTCATAGAGTCATATATACATCCATAGTACTTTAATTCCTTCACACAACCACTCATTTTAAGGATATTAAAATTCCAAACAAATGGGTCCAAGAATCATCTTAATTTGATAATCGTTTGTAAAGATGTAGCTCCTAAAATATGAGATGTTTTTTTCTAGAAAAAATATCCCTAATGCTATAATTGTTTTGGATGGTTGTCTTTACATGGTGTTATCTCCCTACATATTTCTTAGATTCTTTCATATGACCAGTAATTTTCAATCTTTTCTAATTATCTACAAAATAGTACAAGAATTCTTTAAACTAAATAGCTTTATGCAAAAGTATGGCTCTTGAAAGATGAAATATTTTTTGGAATACATTTTTCTTAGCTTCTCACCAAAGGAAAGAATACCCTATATCTTGCATTTGAATATTTACCTTCAAAATAGGATAGTAATATCTTATTTATTCATATTATTATGTCAATTTAATCATTAGGTATTCGTACAATTCAATTTGTAAATAAAATTAAAAAATATTACAATTTTACATAAAGAATTCACTACTCACAACAAGTTGTTTGTGGAGAGAATTACAATCAAGAGAAAACCTACATTTAGTTAATAATATTATTTACTAAATATATAAATATTCTAATATTAAACATGCTAATTAAAACCATTTGTAGTTTGAGTTTCATAAAGTTATCATAATGATAGGCATTATATCTTCCTCTCCAAATAAGAACTTGATTTAGGAAGATAATGTAAAAAGTATGGTTTATTCTACAATGTATTAATATATCATTCCAAGTTCTCACTATAGTAAGACTTTCTCAAATTTTATATTTCTAAGTTTCTTCTATCTAGAATGCAAATGAGTGTAATGTCCATATATTCATTATCTTCCACATGTAAATTAATCCAATCAAGAACATGTGATGGTTCAACCATACATTTTTAAGGATAAAAATATGAAATCTAATATGAACGCATGATATGTTAGATGGTAGATTAATATTATAGGAAACATACCTTGTCCTCTCAAGTCAAACAAACCCATAGATCAAGGTATCAACTTTGAACCTTTCCTAAACATAAAAAATATTATATGAGGACAATCTCTAATGAAGAACTTGTCATAGAAAATATTGTTTTTGATGTCTATGCATCAACACAATCCTCATATCTTTGCACTACTTAATTATCTACTTAACCAAAATTACATACTTTTTATATCGTAAATAAGCGAGTCCTAATTATCATTGATGTTTTAAGTTGATCCTATTCCATAAGTGTTCTACAAGGATTTTTATACAAAACTCTATTAGGTGTCATGCTAATAGAGTTGTGATAGAAATTATTACAACTTAACTCTATTAATATGACATACTTTCAATTATTTAATTTAACTTATAACATGCATATTCAAGCAATTTTTTTACTATTTCAATTTTATCATCTATTTTAGGATGATTTCTTATGTTAAATTTTAGTTGTATGTCCAAATAACTTTGGAAGATCTTATAAAATAATGAATTAAATAAGCGATATTGTCTAGATATGATATTTCTAAATACTCCATAAAGACTTGATATTTATTTAAATTAGAGTTAGACTAGATCCTTAGGTTCAAAATTATTTCTCGTAGTTTAAAAGTGAGCAACATCCATTAACTTATCCAATACTAATAATACATAGTTATGTCTTTTTTAGATTTAAGAAAGACTAGCAATGAAATCCATTGAGATCACCATGTGGACATAAAAACCTAATTAATATTCATGTATACTTTGAATATTTGATACTTAAGAAACCTTACTACAATCTTAACTATATCTATTTTCATATTAGACTAGATGAATAACTTTCTCAAACTAGAATATCTTCTTTAGTACTATATGTGTTGTATATGGTGCTTTATATGTTTTATTATGAAAAAATTATCTCAAGTTCCTTACCACCTATAGTACCCCCTAGAATCTAATTGCATCATCTTCATCCAAATAATATTAAACTTATTTATCTTTTTCAAACTTATGTATTTGCTTAACCTCCCTAATTTGATAAATTGATATTTAAAATTCAAGGTGATTATTATTGTATAACAAATATGTATTCTTCTACTTAAATAATCTACAATATTATTCTCTTGGAGTTTGATATATGAAATGTTAAAATCATACTCACATAAGATTTCCATCCATATTTACAATCAAGAATTTATATTAGGTTATATAAATATAAATATCTATTTAAATTCAAAAAATTTCCATGTAGATATTGTCTCCACGTAGTCAAACGATGTACTATGGGAGACATTGTGAGATTATGAGCTGGATAATTCAGTTTTTAATGTTTATGTTCTATGAATCATAAGCAATTGCATGTCTATATTTAATTGAAACTCCTATTAACCCAACTTTAGAAGAAATTATAGAAACCATAAAATACTCATTCAATTAAAGAACTTCTAAAATGGATGTACTAATTAGAAGTTATTTAAGCTCTTGAAATGCCAAGTTACACTTTTTTTGGGAAATCAAACTTATTTTCTTTTCTTTGTAGAATTGTTATAGGATTGATGATCATTGAGAAATATTACACAAACCTCTGTTAGTATCATACTAATATGATAATTCTAACTTATAAAATATCTACTCAAGCTATCTAGTCTAAAATTACCTTAACTTATAATGCCTCTATTAAAATTCACTTCATAGATATAATATGACCCAAATACTTAATCATTTTGTGAAATAAATATCATATGGATATTTTATTATAGTGTGCATATTTTCTAAGATACTAGAAAACTTGTATTAAATGCTCCTAAGGTTTTTTTTCCTCATTTAAGTATAGCAATATTTAATAATAAATATATCCACAAACTTATCCAAATATCTCTTAACAATACTATTTATCAATTTCATAAAAAAAATTGGTGCAATAGTTTACCTAAATGGAACAACCCTAAACACAATATCTATATCTAGTCCTAAATGTTGTCTTGTATCTTGCGTGAGTAGTTGATAATACCATGACCTTAAATCAATATTTGAAAATATTATCTCACCTTTGATTGAATAAATCATCAATGAAATGTAAGGGCATCTCCTCTTGGTTGTGGATTCATTTTATATCCTCATTGATCCATTATAATTTTCCATAAATATAATAAATGATCCTTATGATGACACATTAGGATTGATTAAACCTTTATCAAGTATTTATTAAAGCCATGCTTTTGTTTGCAAAAATTCAACACGTGTCAATATACAATATTTTTTGGATATAGTTTCTTTCCTAAGAACTATATTAATATATAAGTCATTTTATTTTACTAGGGCTTGCCCTAAAAACTTATTTAACATTACATCTCTAAATCATAGTAGAATAGGGTATGAATCTATCATTGTTTATTTTTTTAATTTAATTATCATGAACTACCATAGAGAAAAAATGTTATCCCTTTTAAAATCATCTATTGAGTTGCATAGTTGATGTAATTATTTAATATATAAGACACATTTCACCATTAATTCATACTCCCTCTCTTATCGTTGTAGAATTCCATTCTTTTAGCATAATAATCAAGTTTTACTTGATGAATAGCCAAAATATATATGTCAATAATGATGGCATAAACTTGAAAGGAATCACCAAGAGATTTAGAAAGTGATCTAGTATCTAAAATGCATTCAAACTT